>VURO01012362.1:1834-20150 GCA_015108175.1 Pelvicachromis taeniatus
CTCTTTCTTTTTTTTTTTTTTTTCTTTTTTTTTTTTTAACAAAAAGGGGGGGGGGGGGGGGGGGGGGGGGGGGGGGGGGGGGGGGGGGGGGGGGGGGGGGGGGGGGGGGGGGTTGAGACAAGAAGCCATTGTAACCGTAGTGATGCAGGAGTTGTGTGTGAAGGTATAAAAGAGGAGCTGAGATGTCCCAAGGACAGAGCTCTCATGACTGTGGAACTGTGATGTTTGATGTGTGTTAGCTCTCCTGCATGCAGTAATTAAAAAAGCTTGGCCACAGCTGATCGCGATGCAGACTTTATCAACAGAAAATTCCATCACAGTTAGGACCCCTGGTTTTAGGACCCAGTGTATATATGTTTTTCCCCCTTCATCTAGTTCTGTTCATGGTTTTAGTTTATTATGTATCCCATGAGTCCCTTATGTACTCCGTTATGTCTCACACCCTTGGTGTGATTTTAGTGGTAATTCATAATTATTAAGCCCCTTGTTCTATTTCCCCTTACTTTTTCTTTCTGTGTTTAGTGTTTCTACTTTTAGACCTTAGTTTAACATATATCTGTGTTTTGTTCAAGATTAATAGGTTGTTTTCCAATTCCCATTTTGGTTATCATGTTTTTCTTGTGTTGCTCATACTTTGTCTAGTTTTCATCCTTTTCTTGGTTGCTGTAGTATGGTAATAGTCTTTTTTCTCCTGTGCTTTCATATCTAGTTTAAGTCCCTTTGTCTTATAATTCCCGATTTGTTCCCTTCTGTGTTCCTTTATGTCTCAGTCTCCTCTGCATTTGTCCTTTTTCTTCTCATGTTCCCCTATCGAGTCGTCCTGCTCTCCTCTATGTTATGTTACCCTTGTTCCCTGTTCAGTTGTGTAAGGCTTGCTACAGTCTCTATTGTTAGTCTCCTCTCCTCAAACAGTCATGTTTCTGTGTATGTTTATGTTTTGTCTGTGTCAAGTTTGTATGTCTTAGATTTTGTGCCAGTGTTGTGTTTTGTTTTATTTAGCTAATTCTCTTGCCTTGTGTACGTCACATTCAGTGTATCTTCTTCCTTCTCTTTATACCAAATTTATTCCTCTCTTAGCCTCAGCGCCTGCTGTGTATTTACTGTCTCCACCTCCTGCTGTTCCTTATTACAGCCTGACATCATTGCTGTGTGTTCCCTGGTCCATCTTTTCCCAGATTCCTAGTGTTTGCATTCCTGGCTCCAGTGTTCCCTATACTTTGTATTTTTGTGCAATTTTGTTTGCTGCAATAAAGCAGTTTTTCAGTTCCCATTTTACCTCTCAAATCCTGGATACTAGGTCCAAAACCTGTCTGTTGCACAGCTGATAAAAAAAAATTCAAATGTAATCTTCATAGAAACCAAAACCTCGGTTGTCAGATAGATAAAGTAAAAATTCTAATATTTCTATTTAAAATACAAGCTTATGAGTAAGTACCCATCTTTTGCAGTCAAAACTTTCAGCTGCTGAGTAGATGTTATTGTTGTGTCTTTCCTAAAGCTAGTGGCAATACAAGTAGTTATCTTATATTGCACTTATGTAACAGACTTAAGCACCAAGGTTCATGCTATGAAACAGACTTTTGTGTATTTCCATTCTTGGGTGAAAACATTCTTACTTTGGAAAAAGTACCGTTTTTTTTTTCTTCTTTTATTTCCCTTCCAGTATGAGGTGACATACTGCATTGTGGAAGGAAAAAACTATGACTCATAAGGTTGGAAAGCTTGTCTTCAAGTTTCTTCAAATGAAGTGAAGTCTGTGAACATGTTAAGATTGCTGTATTTCTGCATAAATATAAACTCAAAAACAATTTTCACACAGCTACTAAAAGTATATAAAAAGTTAAAAAGCTGTTTAAAGAATAAAAAATGCAGTTATTTATTTATTGAGATATTACATATCTGTGACGGGGAAAAAGTATGTGACCATTGAGGATTAGCAGTAAAAACAAGCCATAATTGTCACAGTTCTTGGTCATTTTGACCCAGCATTTTGAGTTTCTTGTGTTTTGGTATTATTCTGTATTTGGTTTTATTTTCTGATTCACTAGTTGTGCTGTTTTGATTATTATTATCCTATGTTTCGGTTGAATTCTTGTTAAGAGTTGTGTTCTTAGGTTTAGATGCTGTGCTTCCTCTGCTCAGTGTCAGTGCCTCTGTTCCTATCCTGGTCCCATGTCTCTATGTTCTCTCTGTTGCCATGTCTGTGAAGTCATAGTGTTAAGCTGGAGTCCGTGTCTGTGCGTTAGTCTGTTTAGTTTTGCTTCTCTTGTCTCATCCTGCCTAATTACTTCCAGGTGTGTTTCCCTCCTGCCTTTGGTTTCCTGATTACTCCGATGTGTATTTTAATTCTCAGTCTTCCCCTGCTTGTTGTCACGTCGTACACAATCCCTTTGTGCTGTGTTTCCCCTGTGCTGTGTTTGGGTCCTTCCTCCTACCTGCCACACAGAACTCAACATGACAATAATAGCATACTAAATCTTTGTCTTGTCTGTCATTTTAAGTTAAAATATTACTATTTAATAAAAACAAAACCAAAAAAACTAACTGGGTAGCTGACAAGCTAGGATTTCGGCTCTGAGACATAGGCTGCCATTCCAGCTCTGAGGCAGAATACGGATGTAACGAGCCACCACTGGTGTAGCAAACTGACTCATCACTGGTGTTTCCTTATCCACATTGCCATAGAACAACTGCAGGAGAGGAACACAGGGGAAGGAAATGAGAAGGTGTAATGGTGTAATTCACTGCTACAAAAAAACTTCATAATTAGTTGGCTCAATCACCCATTCAGCGTAGCCATCGTGTAGTACAGTCCAGTCGCTGCTGTCGTTGCTGAAGGCCACAAAGTAGGAAGACACGAAATCCTCACTAGGATTGAAACAAAAGAAATCACTGAGTACTGACCTTCATGAAACACAGCAGCACTTGTGCAAGGTTTTATAATGTGGAGATGGAGTAGGACTGACTGTAGATCAGAGTTTCTTCCTTGGGTGATGAGCCCGGTAAACTCCACTTCTCGGCGAGCATCAACTTGAAACCAGTGGTCTCGCTCCTCTTGCTCTGCACACCATGAACCGCCATACAGGTCTTCATCATTATCAGAGCCCTGCACACAACCACACATAAAGATGAAAACACATCATTGTTTTCCTCATGAAATGATAGGATAATTCTTGAAAGCCTATAGGAGTAATAATTGAAGCTCTTTTCTCAACTGAGTGACTTCTGTCATAATTCAGGCCTGCTTATAGGACAAAATAGCTGATTGTGCATCAGAAGTTTGTAAGGGTTGTCTCTGTTAAACTAGCCCCATTTCCTGTTAGTCCTGAGAATAAAAAATATGAGGATTCACAAAAAGCTGAAGCTGGAGTACCCGGAGAAAACCCATGCAAACATGGGGAGAACATGCACACTCCACACAGAAAGACTCTGGCCAGAGGGTGGAGTCAAACTCATAACCTTTTTTGCTGTGAGGCAGCCATCTTAACCACTGCACAATCTAAAGGAACACCAAAATGAAATTATCCTTTGTGTTGCACTCTGTTGAGACATCAGGCCTACACAAACAGAAATCTCCAGGGCTGGAAAATTAAGTTCCTTTAAAGGCAACTTACAGTAAGGCCAACTCCAAAAGCATGTCATTCCCCACTCCCAAGTAATGACAAATTCCCCACAGTGCTTTAGTCAATGGTTGAGTCACATAGGCACATATCATGTCTATTTATGATGGTAGGATGGTAACTAAAATCACTGTAACTTGTGGAATTTTCTACCAGTTTTCAGGTGACTTGGTTTTATATTTATATCTGAATATCTTGGTCCTTTGTGTGAAGGCCAATGCACTTTGTGCCGATTTTTCTGAAAATCTGTTGTAGGCTAATATGGATAAGGAATTTAGAGTATACCTGCATGTTAAGGCGCCCCCTCTGAGCTGAAAACCCATGATGACACTGAGAGGAAGCTAACAGCTGGTCATCTTCTACCCGGTGAGACTCCAAGCCCAGAGGAGGACATTCTGGAAGGGAAATCAGAGCACACGCCAACAAAATTTGTGTAACAAATGTTGCTGACAGATGCAATAAAAGACACATGGTGTCAAAGAAATGTTGTAGTTTAATATAAGGCTTATTGTTTACAGATGTTATACCCATTATTATTATTATTATTATATTAATCTCTGACTTTAATTTGAATGTTTAAAAGTAAAAAAGTGAACAAAACAGAGAGAGACTCTCTTACTTTTTGGTTCAGCTGGCACTGAAATCTGTTTACGTCTCTCCTCTTCCTCCTCCTCCCACTTCTTCCTCAATCTTTCGGCTTTCAGAGCATAATAAAAAAAAATAGTAATCGTCAGAAAAAGGGACTTGCTCTCAAGCCCACCACCAACACACAAACTATTTCCACATGTGCTCGTAATATGCATCTTCATTTCCCCTTTAGTTCCATTATTTGTTTTTATTTTAAAATACAGAGCATTTAAGTTTGTAATCCGGAGTAAATTCCTTTACATTTCATTTGAATTTACAGGAAATTGCAAATTGTTCTGTAAAACTCTGTTATCAAACTGATCCTTTCAGTCAACCTCTTCTGTGTCTTTTGATATCACCATAACATCTCCCAATTGGTCCCATAGTTTACGTAACTATACACAGCAGGAAACTGTGGCAGCTGTTGGAATTCTAGTTCATTATTTATTTTCTCATTAAAAACAAACCACTGACGGTTTAAGAATAATAGTGTTATGCTACATTTCTTTTACTGCCAAGATTTCAAATAAAAAGAGCTAAACCAGCAAGATGTAAGTCATTTAAAAACACCTCAAAAACAGACCATATCCTCTAGCTTAATCCTTTAAAGTAAATGTTTTTATTTCCTAAATTATACAATGGAGCAGACAGTTCAGTATCATTTTTGATGGAGTTGTTCTAATACTATTTCCATATTTTATCATGGGGTAGGTTTTATACCTTTTATTTTTTTCAATTCTTAATTAAAAAACAAAAACAGATGGTCTTGATGTAATGTCTTTACTATTGAACAGTACATGTAAATAGAGTGAAAAAGAAATGTATAATTTTAATATTATTCTGTGGGGTTGTGGTAAAGACTTACAACTGTGTACTAACTATTATGATGTTAAAGTGCGGATGTTTATCAATGTAAAAAAATCTAATAAATATAAACCTTTTTCTGCCTTTTCTTTTAGAGCTCTCTCCTCTTCTTCTTCTTGTTTTTTAGCTGCCACTGTGTTCAGAGAATCAAACAGTAAAAAATTGTCTTACTGTCATGATCAAGAGCTGCAATGTATGTAATATATTACACTTCATTGGTTATTTGTGGCAAACAGACATACAATCAGTGTAGTCATATTCTTCATACCAGGCACCAATATATGGAACGGTGGTGGATTCCTCTGAAAGAGATGCAAAGATTTGATTTCAGTCTTTTGTTTTTGCATCACCAAATAAAAAACAACAACAACAAAACAGCTGCAGACCAATGGAGGCCAGTTTGTGGTGACTCTCATCAACTTATCTCCACAGTCACATGACTGCTGAACATTCATTAGAAAGCCAGTTGTTTCTCAATCGTGAAATTCAGTCATTTGTAATGACAACAGCTGAAATAATGTTAGTAAAGCAAAATGGGAGGGTCTCAGATTAAACCTTTCCCA
The DNA here is from genome assembly GCA_015108175.1 of Pelvicachromis taeniatus. Taxonomy (NCBI): domain Eukaryota; kingdom Metazoa; phylum Chordata; class Actinopteri; order Cichliformes; family Cichlidae; genus Pelvicachromis; species Pelvicachromis taeniatus. The sequence goes on from VURO01012362.1 coordinate 7,509, forward strand.
ACTTTGATATGAGTGATTGGGGTAATTACCAGTGAGAGTTAAAGATACTTGTTTGATTATTTGCTGCAGGAGTTCAGTATCATTGTTATTGTGGCAGTGCACATTCCTCCCGATGCTCATGCTAAGGAGTTGCTACTGGAGCTGTACGAGGCCATCAGTGACCTGCAATCTCGCCACCCAAAGGGATTTTTCATTATCGCTGGGGACTTATACCAAGCAAATCTAAAAACTGTTCTGCTTAAACTCCACCAACACATTGATTTCCTGACCAGAGGAGATAATATACTGGACACTAACACCAGGTCTGCATATAGAGCAACCCCTCACCCCCACATTACAATAATGCTCACTCCAACATACATGCCACTGCTGAGGAGAGCAAAGCCTGTGACAAAGCAGGTCAGAGCTACTGAAGCCCTGCAGGACTGAGCGGACAGGATGGAGTATCTTCAGAGAAGTGGCGACCACTGAGTATCATATAGACATAAATGAGTGTGCTGAGGCAGTGACGGGATACATTGACAAATGCTTTGGAGATGTCACCATCATCAAAACTGTCACAACACATGCTAACCAGAAGCCATGGTATACAGCAGATGTTCACAACTGCTGAAAACACAGGATGCTGCCTTCAAAGCCATAGACAAGGTGGCGCTCAGACTGGTAAGAACCAATCTGTCCCTGGCCATCAAGTAGGAAAGCATGAGTAGTCAAAGAAAGTCAGTGATCACTGCCTGTTCAAGAGATTCTCTGCGAATGTGGCAGGGCATCCAAATCACCACGGATTACAAGGCCCCACCGTGTATGTGTGTTACCGACACCTCTCTGACATACGCGCTTAGCACATTCTATGCCAGGTTTGAGACCCAAAACAAGAGCAGCACAGAAAACCACCCCCATGCCAGACAACCAAATGCTGTCCCTGTCCATGGCCAGTGTGAGAAAGACTCTCGCTAAAGTCAACCCACATAAAAGCTCATGGACCAGACAATATACCTGGATGTGTTCTCAGAACCTGTGCTGACCAGCTGACTGATGTCCTAGCAGACATCTTTAACATCTTCCTGAGCCAAGCTGTTGTGCCACAGTGGTTTAAAATCACCACCATCAGACCTGTACCAAGGACAGCTACAGCCTCAGAGCTCAAAGAGTACCGCCCAGTAGCACTTACTCTAATCATCATGAAGTGCTTCGAGCAACTAGTCCTAAGTGACATCAAGAACCAGCTCCCCCTTGGGGGAAGAACTGGACCCACTACAGTTTGCATACCACTCAAACCGATCAATGGACGATGCGATCTAATTGGCACTCCACCTAGCCCAATAACATATGATTACGATTAACGTAATGCCCACTGTATGCCCAATGTAAGAATGCTGTTCATTGATTTCAGCTCAGCATTCAACACCATCATTCCCCAACAGCTGATCAGCAAGCTGGACCTGCTCGGACTCAACACCTCCACCTGCAACTGGATCCTGGATCTCACTGATAGACCCCAAACGGTACAGGTTGGAAATATAAGATCCAACCATCACACTGAGCAGGGGCTCAGGGATATGCAATAAGCCCACTACTCTTCATGCTGCTGACCCACGACTGCACCTCCAGCTCCAACACAAACGACATTATCAAGTTTGCAGATGACACCCAGTGATGGGACTCATTAGGGACGATGATGATGCAGCATACAGAGAGGAGGTGCAATGGCTGGCACCTTGGTGCAAGGACAATAATCTGTCTCTTAATGTTGACAGAACAAAAGAGATGATTGTTGACTTTAGGAAGAACAAGGCTGTCCATCTCCGACTCAGCATTGCTGGTGTCACAGTAGAGTGAGCAAAGAGGGAATTTCAACATATGGACAGGGATAAGGGAGACTACCTTTTAAACTTTTATCAGTTGTAATAAAATTCCTCAAATCAATCTGAATCATATGAAAAATGGAAAAATATCATTGGTGCTCAGAGTTTGACTGTATAGTGTGAATTATACCAAAAAACAAACAAAAAAATTAGACATAGCCATTAACACAGCCCTACACTGTATAACATTGTATACCCGGTATGTACATGATGACCTCAGGAGTTGTGACTTCTTTCTTGGTATCAGGATATCTGCCAGGCACCTCATCTGCTATGAACAAAGTAATCAGACATTATTGTTTGAATCGGACGATGATCTTAATCAGAACAAAAAGGTCCATGTTACTATGGAAATATTAATGGAAAAAAACTCCCAGCAAAATGGATATGAACTTAACTCTAAGTTGTCGTGATGCATGCTCATCCAGGTAAGGACTGGTTGAGCATGCATCATTCTGTTCATCTGGACGTACAGAATCAACTTTTTGGGGTTATCTCTAAGTTCCCATCTTTTAAATTCTCAAATGCCCATTCTTTATTATATCTGTACTTGAAATATGAAATATAGTAAAATATCTCAAACAAAACTATCTATGATAGTTTCCTCCTTCACAATAAGTGTAGTGCAGGTAATTAAAAAACCCTCACCTATCTGGATTTTGTTAAGACTCAAAGTTAGAGTTATGGGGCTTTGTTTGATAAGTGTGCCAACACAGGTAGCTATAGCTGACAGTTGTCTACTAGGCTTTACCTATGGTAATTTGATTTTCAGAACATTTTAATGGCATTAAGTATCAAATAATTTGGCTTGCTATGCCTGTATTTTATACACTATTTATTCTACTTTGCTGTGTCTACTTTTTGTGCATTGAAGTAGTGCTGTTTATGGATGCAACTTTTACCTCATGTCCAAATCTAATAACTTCTAGTTCTGAAAAAGAACATGGCTCAGGCCAAAATATAAATGTTGAGATGTCAATGAAGGTTCTTGTAAAAAATGGGTGATGTCACAGAGGCTACAGCAACAGCCATCCATTGTATATTTGTATATAGACTGCAGTCGTTCCCTATCCAGAAGCTCAAATAAACAAAACAACTTAATGCCATTTTTTATCTTCTATGATCAAGGTTCATATTTGGTTGAATAATTAATATGTGACAAAAATCTTTGTTGCCACTTTTAAAATCTTTCATCTTCATAGTCATTGTATTCCCACTGGAACTTAAAAATTCTGACTCTCAATCAGATAATATTAATGAAACATACGTCCGGGATGCAAGTAGTCAACATCAAGCTTACTGTGGGTTTTTGTTGGAGACGTTAGCTTCTTGAACATGTCATCTGTATAGGAAAGACAAAGAGAAAGACTATTAGTAGTATAATTATAACTTCAAGCAACAAGGCAGCTTATGTAAGAGTTGCTTACATAAGTTATGCAGCTATAAACTTAATAATGACTCCAGTTGCTTCTGATCAGGCAGTTGAAAACTAGTACCAAGAAGTCCAGTATTTTAGAACTGTGTGTCTAACTAATATAACTGACTTAAGTTACAAATAATACAGGTCTTTGGCAAGTCATCCATACAAAAATAAGATTGTATGTTAACTTCTGACCACAATTGGAGATCAATTTACTGTACAAGAAACTTTAAAACTCAATATATATATTATATGTAAATTAGTGTAAAGATTTTAATCAGTCTTTTACTTCATGTACTTAAACAGGTAAGGTTTTAAAATCGTTATTTTTATTTCCCCTACTGGATGTATAACTATCACATTACATTGCGAGCAAGCACCAGGACCAGTTCAAATCTGTGAAAGTCTTACCGAGGTCTGGGTCAACAGGCTCTTCCCCTCTACGCTCCTTTGGGGTCACAGGTTGAATCACTACAAACATGAAAAAAAAGGGTTAAAATGCTGCAATCTTATCATCGCATTTGACTAAATAGTCTCCAATCAGTGGAACTACCAAGTAAAAAACTACTTGCTCCAATATACACTTTACAGACCTAAAACATAACAGGTACTTAAAATGCACATAATAAGTAATTTGTACATTTTGATCTGCAACATCAACCATTGCCATATTCTTAAAGAAATGTAATTAATGAAGACAGGAAATTTTCATTTAGTAAGACATCCATCCATCCATCCATCCATCCATCCATCCATCCATCCATCCATCCATCCATCTTCTTCCGCTTATCTGGGGCCAGGTCACAGGGGCACCAGCCCAAGCAGAGAAGCCCAGACATCCCTCTCCCCAGCCGCCTCTTCCAGCTTGTCCGGGGAAATGCCAAGGCGTTCCCAGGGAAGCCGAGAGATATAATCTCTCCAGCGTGTCCTGGGTCTGCCCTGGGGTTTCCTCCCAGTGGGACATGCCCAGAAAACCTCACCCAGGAGGCAACCTTGTCAGATGCCCGAACCACCTCAACTGGCTCCTTTCGATGTGAAGGAGCAGCAGCTCTACTCTGAGCCTCTCCCAAATGGCCAAACTTCTCACCTTATCTCGAAGGGAGAGGCCAGCCACCTATATATGTACATATATAGACATATAAAACTTACATATAAAAAAAAATTCCCCTCTCGCCCCTGTGGGTGGTCTATCCTTCAAGCTCGGGTCATCTACCAGACCTCTGGGAGCTTGAGGGTCCTTGAGGTATCTTAGCTGTTCCTAGGACTGCGTTCTTCTGGACAGAGATCTCCGATGTTGTTCCTGGGATCTGGAACAACATTGACTCTCGCCTAGCTTGAGAGTCATCACATCTAGTGCTCCAATTACCACAGGGACCACTGTTACCTTTACCCTCCACATCTTCTCGAGCTCTTCTCTGAGCCCTTGGTATTTCTCAAGCTTCTCGTGATCCTTCTTCCTGATGTTGCTGTCATTTGGAACCACTACATCTATCACTACTTCTGTTTGTCTACCACCACTATGTCCGGTTGGTTAGTCACCACCATTTTGTCCGTCTGTATCTGGAAGTCCCACAGGATCTTTGCTCGGTCATTCTCCACCACCCTTGGGGGCGTCTCCCATTTTGACCTTCGGACTTCCAGGCCATATTTATTACAGATGTTTCTGTATACTATAACTTGGTTATGGCATTCCACTGGTCTATTGTGTTAAAGAGAGATCAGGATAAAAGTGAAGCTGTCAATTTACCAGTTGATATACGTTCCATGTATCGTCACCTATGCTCACTACCTTTGGGTAATGAATGAGAATGAAATGGAAATGGAAATTATTTTTCTCCAAAACGTGGCTGGGATCATTTAGGAAAAGGGTGAGAAGTTCATTCATTTGGGATGGACTCAGTAGACCTACCACTCCTCTACATTGAAAAGAGCTATAAGTGGTTTGGGCATCTGATGCCTCCTGGGTGAAGTCTGGAATGAAGTCTTCCAGGTATGTACTACTGGGTTGGCTCAATGTACACTAGAGAGATGATGTCGCTACTGGCCTTTGAAATGCCTCAATATTGTTTTAAATAAATATTGTAAAATAGAAATTGTATAATATTTTACAATAATTGTTAAAAACACCATTACATGTGATGTTACATTTTTAATTTCCTTTTTTTTTTAAATTAAAATGTACATACATGTGTCCCAGCCCAGATCAGTCAGCAGTTTCTTCTCTTCTTCCTTCTTGAGATCAGGCTGCCTGATGTCTGGTTGCAGTGTGGTCATTGTGTTTGGTTTCTTGGTGGGTTTAAGCACCTTTGGCTTCTTTGTGGGTTTGGGTGGTTTGGGTTTCTTCGTGGGTTTTGGGGGTTTGGGTTTTTTGGTGGGTTTGGGGGCTTTCTGCTTCTTTGCTTTGGCCTCCCTCTCTGCTGCCTTCTTGGCCCTGACTTCAGAGAGATGAGTAAACATTCATTATTTTTCAAACCAATATATAGTCTTACATGTAGTCTACTTTACATGCAGCAAAGAGACATAAAACAGTGATGCTATTTCTTCTGTACAATTTTACTGAAGTGTTAAGTGAACTTTTATTTGCAAATGATTCTCTTTAGTTTGTCTTTATTGTCTGCTCATATTATTTGACAATAGTTTTCTCCTAGTAAAACAGTAAAACATGCTCAAGCTAAAACTCAAACACATTTTTACGTGTCTGTGGACAGGGGTGGGTTGTTTCATAATCCTGTGCTAGATCTGAAACAGAATCTGCTGAGCTCATTAGTTTCTTAGTGCTGGAGATGAAAAAAGAAAGGACTTGGAGCTGAGGCCTTAGCAGGGGACTAAAAGCACTGTCATCTACATGTTCCTCTGAAAGTCACCACTGTTCAGTGTGCATAACAGAACAGATACATAAATACAGTCTGCAGAGGGATTGACAGACAGTGGAATGAATACAGTTTCTTTTGAGAAATTTTCTGCTAGGGAGATGGAAAGTTAAAATCTGTGTGTTAAGCTGTACTCAGCATGTGGTTAGCTTAGCTCAGCATAAATACTAGAAAACGGGAAACACTTCGCCTTTTATTTTCCAAAAGGTGTAAATCGCTAATAATGAAGCAAAACTAATAATTGGTGATTTTAAGGATAAGTTACTTCTTTACTTCTGTGACCATGTTCATTGTTGTCAACAGGATAACAAAATGACAGAGGAACTTATTAACATCAACTAATATTAGCAAATCTTTTTGCAAAATATAGATCTAATTCATTCTCTATTTGACTTACTGTCTGTTTTTGTTTAAACTATTTCATTAAAATAAAATGAAGTAGCAGTTTCAGTGGTTTAAACACCAGAACTACTTGGCTAGGAAGAGAACACAGTGTGGGTAAAACACAGGCATACACAATATTTACCTTGCAGAATGAAAAACACTTAATCAGCCCCTTGTGGGTGGGGTTCTACCTATTTGTCAATATGCTTTTAAAATATAGTATGTTTTTTTAAACAAAATGTAATTGTTATTGGATATTTAAGTTATAAAACTCAGACAATACAATGTGGGATGTATAAAGTTATAATTTTATACCACACAAACTGAAAGTAAAATAAATTATATTACAAATAATTGGTAAACAATAATTTCAGTGCTAACAATAAAATACCTATTTGCTAAATATGAATTCTGAATGTTTATTAGAAAGTGTTGTCATTTATTTTTTTTATCAACTTAACCTAAAGTCATAAGTTATTTGGATTTGAACTATTTTAAATTAAATTGACAAGAAAAAATAGTTATAGTAGTAATAGTAATAGTTATGATTAGCAGTAACATGTTAATTAGTGAGTGTTTAAGGTGTCAGTAAATGTCTATTTAAATATAACTTGTGTAGTTTCATGATGATTCAAGTCTTTATGTTAAGCCAAACTGGCAACATACTTTCTGATAAATCTTTTTTTTTTTAAATGAAAATATTGGGTAAGTTTAATTAATTTTTTAAGGAAGATGGGTGCATATTTAATTTGAAACAAAAAATTATGTTCACTTCTAAGGACAACATGTTGTGTAGCTTGATGGCTAGGATGATGTCACAACCACCACGCATAAACTATGTTGATGGTTACTTCACCTCTATCATGCAGAGGTGTTTTTGTTCCACCCTCTGAAGTTTTTGATGACAAACTGCTTATAAACTTGAAGGTATAAAATGGATGCTTTTAAGTTGAGGTACATGAAATCCTTCAAAGAGAGGATTTTAAAGAGACATCAAGGCTGAGTGTTTTTAATTTACCCTCATTACATAAGCATCATCAGACTCCAACACAGACACACAGGGTGGCTTGTTTCTTTGGCTAGACATGTTTCCTGAAGTTCCACTAGTACTTACAACAGCCAACCCATTACTCACATGGCCACCACTGAGCTCTGTAAAACATTTTCCCACCATCAGTGCCTCCACCATATTGAGAGTCAGCTACTTTTCTGTTGTTGTTTGTTTGTTCGTTATTTTACATCTACAGTGATTTCTACATAGTATTTATGTGCATGCTACTATTGCATATAATTAGCTTGTGTCCAAAGTCTCTGCTCTCTCTTGTAGTTTTAATCTTTTTTGTGTCTGCAGTCACTCTGGAAGTGTCACGTTCTGTTACAACCTTAATTCCAAAAGAAGTTCAGATTCAGTCCCAACTTTTTTCAGACACAATTCTTACAGTCCTGGTTGAATGAACCAGGGGGCCAGAATTCATATGTCAAAAACTCCTGTCTGGCCCACTGGACAGCTTTGGAAAACATGAAAGAGAACATGCATTTTAGATTTATAAGTATTACCAGTAAAGTAAAGCATTACCAGTTTTTAATCAAAATAAAGACCTCCTCCATTGCTATTTATACTACTCAAACTAATAGTAAAAACTAATGTAATGTAACTAAGTAATACTTAACAGAATTAGAAGATAGAAAAGTCCTGTTTTTGTTTATATTCCTTTACACATAGTACACATACACAGTGGAAAACAAACTGCAATTTTACGCAATTTAAAAAAAATTGTAATGTAGCGACAGCAGACAAATCTGTATCTTATCATATCTTAACTTGTCCCCTATTTGTGTGTTTTGTAACTAAATTCCCTCACTGTCTAGGTATCTCAGAAGCATAAAGGATGAACTACCTATTTGTTTTATATACTTTTCTCGTGTTTGTGCTTAGTTAGGGAGTTAGGTTTGACATGTCTTTTGTTTTGTTTGGTTGTATGTAGGGATTAGGTTCCACTGTACCTTGTAGAGTGGCTGGTTTTGTTTTCTTGTTTTGTCCTTGGTTTACCCTGGAGTTCTTTGCTTTCAATTACTGGTGTACCACCACTGCCCTTTACCAGTATGTATAAACTGGTCCTTTAATGAATAATTACTGGTTGGACTCTGGTTTGTGAAGTGGACAGGGATTTAACTTTCATTTTAAGCTTCCTTACCCCTAAACAGGGGTAGAAGATAAATTGGGGGCTTGTTTGCTCTTTCTCTAGTCATTTTCCTGATTCTGTTTTTGTGGGTTGTCTCCTTTGGTTAGGAGTTTATTAGGAGTGTGAAGGTAGTCACAACAACTTTTGTCATGAATGACTGTGCACAACATCACACCATTTTGGACTATAGTAGTGCACATTCTGTTCCTGCTTGCACAAGGAAATTACTGGTCCTCATAATAGCTTAAGGATCTTCTGTCCATCTCTCCTAGAGTAAATGCCTGCCTCCTGCAATCTCATCCATGTTCTTGAAAACTGTGCTGGGAGACACTTCTAGCAATGTGTGTAACCCCCTATATGTAGGGTTAAGGTGTTGTTTCATATTACCAGTAGTGACTCTGACCCTAGCCAAATGCAAAACTAACGAAACAGTTAAAAAAAAAGTGAGGAGGGGAAAAGGGTTAAGGTCAGTGGCCCCCACCTGTAATTCGTGTTTTGGGACTTGTCTCATTCTAGCGTACCAGCTAAATTACCTTGTTTCGGATTTTGGATTCTTATGTTGTAGTACTTTGAGTTTTGTATTCTTTTACTTTTAGCTCTTATTCCTAGTTTGTTTAATTATATTTATACAATATATTGCCTATTTGCTCATCTGCCTGCATACACATATGAACTTGAGTATATGGTGAAACATTAAGAGTTTGTTTCACTGGAACTAAGAGCCCAAACATAATTACTGAAAAACAACACCACACAAAAATGCCCCCTTCACCAAATTTTACAATTAGCACAATGCAGACAGACAAGTACCATCTCCCAGAAACCAAATCCAGACTAATTCATTGGATTGCCAGATGGAAAACACATCTCCACTGCCCTAGTTTCCAGTGGTGGTGTGCTTTACACTACTGCATCCAATGCTTTGCTTTAGGCTTGGTGATGTAAGGCTTGGAGGCAGCTGTTTCTATGGTAACCTATTTCACGAAGATCTCTACACACTGTTCTTGAGTCCATCTGAAGGCCACATGGAGTTTGGGGGTCTATAGTGATTGACACTACAAAAAGTTGGTGACCTCTGTGCACTGTGCTGTGGGATAATACAGTCAGACAGGTATAGTTCTCGTGTCAACCACCATACCCAAACATGCCTGTCAGATTGCCAGATGGAGAAGGATCTGATGCTTTGCATTGCGCTTGGTAATGCAAGGCTCAGATACAGCTACTTAGCCATGAAAATCCATTCCATGAAGCTCTATTTGCACCGTTCCTGGGCACATCTGGAGGCTACATGGAATTTGGAGGTTTGTAGTGATTGACATTGAGTTGCTGTCTTTCCCAATCACTTCCCTTTTGTTATAATACCACTAAAAGTTGACTGTGGAATTCACTGAGCTCCTGAGAACTTTCAAGAGATTATTTTTGAAATGTTTGTAAAAGCAGTCTGCTTGTCTAGGTGCTTGATTTTATACACCCAAAGTCATGGAAGTGATCTGAACACCTGAATTCAGTGATTTGGATGGGTGAGCAAATACTTTTTGCAATACGGTCTATTCTCTGGTCTGCTTACTTTTAATATAGCTGTTGAATTCTTCATGTGTTACAGTTGAGATTTAAATCCTTGAGTTTTTAGTTTAGTTACCTCTCATGGTTTTGTTTTATCTGGTTTTCAAGTTGGTATGTTAGATTCTGTTGTCTACAGTAAGTTTTTATTTCCTGTTTACCTTGCTAGTCATTAGTCGCTTGCACTTAGTGTTTAACTTTACTTCCCAAATGTCTTGTTTTTCAAGCATATCCTCTCTGCCCCAATCCCCCCTCGATGCATTTATAGTTGTCATCTTCCCCTTTGTCTTTGCCAGAACATCTGGTCTCCTTGCCCTAGTGTCTCCGAGACCCCAATGTCTTTTTAGCTTCAAGTTCTAGTTTATAGGTTCTGTTACCCGGTGAAGCCTATTTAAATGCCTTAGTCTTCTTAATTCCTGTGCAAGGGTATTTGGTTTGGTTTCTGTTTTTAATGCTGAGATGCATTAGCCCAGGTTTGAGTCCAACCTGCAGGCTTTTGCTGTGTGTCTTCCGTTGCTCTCGCCTCCTCCTTCCTGTCTAGTCTTCACTGCTAAACTGTGAAATATAGTCAGCCCTCCCCCACCATCCCCAAATTAAAAAATGGCAGTAGTGTCTACATTCTTAGTTGCATCTGAAATTCTCTTGAGCAATTCACTTACAAACTGGGAGTGAATGTTGAAGTTTTACTGTCAATTACAGCTGATACAGATTTTCATGCTTGGCACAACTCTCTCAAGTCAAACAAAATTTGAGAAATGAAAATCCCTTTGGATCTTTGGGTTAGTAAAATATGGCCTTTTATCTAACCAAAATCAATCACACGTGAAAAAACAACTCTGCTGCTGTGCTTGTGGTTTTGCTTCATGCAGCAGAAAGTTAACATGCATCCATGCTACTGAAAATAGGTCCTCTCATAAATCCTACCTGCTCACTTCTGGAAAATCATAGTGGAATTTTCTGCAGTTGCTCATGCTTTGTGTTATTCACAGATGTGCCTTTCTTATAGATACAATTTAAGCAGGGATGCCATTCTCACATTAAAGGTTGATCATTATGCTGAACAAAACAAGCTCCTAAAAGTTTATTTTTTCCTGGCAGAAAAATCAGGTCATGTAAGCAACATTGTGGTCACACTGCCAAGAAAATGTCAGACCACCAACTGAATCACTACTAGTTTCTGCCCCATCATTCCTTAGTCATAGAGATATTTTCATTCAAATTCCTTAGCTTATAAAGAAAGTACAGGAAAACCAAATTAAATGTTCCTTCCTCAAAGGCTGATTGCAGCCATTCCTGTTTGTTTATCTCAGCATTTTGGCTGCAAGCTATGATTGGAAATTCAAACATAGGTAAGGAAACAGAGGCAAGGAAATCTTGTATATTTTATCCATTCAGTCATAGCTAAACATCATGTGAATGTTGTTCTTTGAGTGCCTGTATTTAGGGGCTTCTACGTACCTGCTTCAATCTCCTCAGGTGTTTTCTTCTTCTTCTTTGATTTTGTCTTTTCGTCTTCCACCACTTCAGTCACCTTGTCTAACATTTCAGCATCCATTTCTTCTGCTTGTCTCCTATTCTTGATCAGTGTTTGAGGTTCTCTCACCTGAATTCCATCGAGTTTGTTCTCCTTTACATCTTTTTGACCACAGATCAGGGTGCAGCACAAGGTCAAACCGACCCACAATATCAGCACCTCAACTTTCATTTTTTCAATGATGGCGCAGTGCTAATTCGGATGAATCACACCAGACGTATTCCAGAAACAGCCAAAAATTTCTAGCTGTACAAATAACTCACAGTGAGCAACATCTGACTTGCAGATGCAGAGCGTCGTCTGTCTCGGGTCACCAGACTTTGAGATCTTTAAGGAAACATGAAAGGGATACGATTCTGCAGAGAACAAATGGATGAGCTGAGGGAGGACTAGAGCGTCTCCTCCTCCCTGACGAAGAGTCAGCATGAACACAGGAAGAAAAGTTGAATACTGAAAGCTTTAAAGCAGTCTCCTGGCCATGCTGGATAGAGGAAACTGCATCGATTTGGAGTGGATTTAACCAGCAGCAGCAGAGCAACACACCTCCCAGCTTTCTCCTCCTCTAATTCCTCTCCCACATACTCCTTTTTTTCCTTTCTTTTTTTTCCTCCCACATACTCAATCACATTTCTCCTTCATAGCCCTTCACCCCCTTTTTCCCCTCAACTTCTGAGCAGAGGGGAGGAGCATCTGCCACATGTAACATTCCTATGGGGAGGCGGGGGTATTGTCAGAAAGAAGTGCGTCGCATTTGTTTTCAGAGTGACAAGAGGAAAAAAAATGCACTAAATATCAGGATATATATATATATATATATATATATATA
>VURO01012363.1:3116-19507 GCA_015108175.1 Pelvicachromis taeniatus
ACACACAAACAAAAAAACATACACAAAAAAAAAAACAAAAACAAAAATTAAAAAAAAAAAAAAAAAAAAAAAAAAAAAAAAAAAAACATTTTGATGATCCCCAAGATTTTCGGGAAAGACTTCTGTGAACTGATGTGACAAATACTGAGCTTTTTGCAAGGTTTGCATCCTTGAAAATAACAGAGAATTTCATTAAAAGAACATCCTAACAAGAGTGAAACGTGATCACGGTACTGTGAGGGTCTGCGGCTGTTTTGCTGACTAACTGGCTTGCAGTTAATGATGGAACCTTGAATTCTGCTTTTTACTGAAAATCTCTTCCAGAAAATACTGAAGGAGAATGTCTGGTTATCAATTTATTCCCTGAGGCTCAAGCACACAATGATCAAAAATACACCAGCAAATCCACCACTAAATGACTAAAAAAACCCCAAAAAGAATTAAGGTTTTGGAGTGACCTAGTCAAAGTCTGGACTTAAATCCGATTAAGATACTTTGGTGTGACCTTGAAAAGGTCATTGGAGGATTTTTTTATAATCAAAAACCCTCCAATGTTGCTGAATGAAAACAATTCTGCAAAGAAACGTGGGCCAAAATTCCTGCACCATGGTGTGAAAGACTAATTGCCACTTATCACAAACACCTGATTGGAGTTCTTGCTGCCAAGGGTGACACAAGCAGTTATTAGGTTTAGGGGGCAATTACTTTTTCCACATAGGGCCAGGTACGTTTGACCAACTGTTTTTTTTTCCGTAATAAAGGAAATCATCATTTAAAACTGTATTTTGCAGGAATTCATGTTATATTTGTTAAAATGTGTGAAATTCTAAAATTGGCTTGAATATCTGAAACAAGTACCAAATGTGACAAATATGCAGATAAATAATTTTAAAAAGGAAGAGAAGAACACTGTATGTGCACATATTTGTTTCGTGTAATTGAATGTAACTCCGTGGCTCTACCCTGGACAGCAATATAAAAATCCAGTTCAATTTAGAGCATTTATATATAAAGTAGAGCTTTTGCCAGAATTGCACGTTGAAAATGACATAATTAATCACGTATGCCGCAAAAAACATCGTTAACGCCCCGATTTTCTTTTTAAAATGACATTTCTACCATTTTGAAAGCATCTCTTTTGCGTTAAGAAGTTTCATGAACAGATTTTAAGGGAAATACATTTTTTCCTCTTGATCATTGATATAAAATGTATATTTTTAAAGTTGTTATTCTATAATATTCGACGGAGAAACACTCTGCTGCCATATTTTACTTCGCAAAGCGATCTGATAATAAATTGTTGCACATTGTGCACCAGAAATAGGCTATCATCAAAGCAGTGCAATGTCATTCCCCTTTAACGCAAACTACAAATGGGGACATTATTGTTTCTAGCCTGGAAAAAAAAAAGTGCAAAACTGCTTTTGCGCTCCACATTTTGTGTGTTTCGTGTGCACATTAAGAGAAACACTACCTTCAGCTCCACATGACAGTGTACCGGCGCCCAAGTCATGCTGTAACACTCCGTCTCCGTCTCCTCATTCACTTCGAGCGAGATTTTCACCTCGGCCACCGAGTCCCACGTATAGCAGAACTCAGTTTTATTGAGCCAGCACAGGTTCCTCACGAAGGGAATCTCTATATCGGGGTTCCCTACGTTCCCGACGTCAATTTCCACGTAGGTCTTATCCTCAGTCAGGGTCTGAATGACCAGCGAGTGAGTTTTTCTCTCCCAAATCAGTCCGCTGAAAGTTCCCCTAAGGATCCAGTTTTTGTTGGGCTGGTCCACCACTTGCCAGTATATGATCCCGATGGTCATGACGAAGAACACGGCCACCCCGAGACAGGCTATCGCTCCTTTCCAGGTCTCGTTCATCTCCTTCAATCCCGTATCCCATGTTACCTCTGGGATGGGGCTAGGGTTCCTATTTCGAGCGTGGGGCATGTTGTTTTTGAGATCAGCAAAGAGTCAAATAGTAAAAATGCTGCAGAAATCTCTGAGCGTCAAAATCATCTGTTGATTCATCATGTCATGGTGTTTTCAGTGAAGCTACAGTGTGAACCATTCTACACTTTATCATTACACGGTTTACACTGCTGTTTTGGGGTTTTGCGCAATTGTGCCGGCAACAGAGACCTGTCATGTGAGGAAAGCTGTGAGGAAAAAAAAAGTCCAGCGCAGAAATAAAATGATATGAATTGAATAACGGACTTACCACATACTGCTGCTGTTTTAAAAAGATTGGATTTGTAAACTGCATTGGGTGCAGTGAGCTCTTAGGCAGCCTCAAGTCGGGTTTGGCAGCAATGCCTACGAATAGCTCCTAAGACGCTGTCTTGCTTGCCCTGCACTTTCTGACGTAACGCCGGGTTGTTTCTTCAGAGGAAAGGTAGAGAGGGGGAAATGGGGGATCAAGGGGGCTTGGCAGAGTCTTGGAGATGCCCGCCGGGGTGAGGAGGCCACGGGCAGCCTGGAAGGGAGGGACCCCCATGTGTGCTCCTAGACTCTCCCTGCGCTCTCCATGCGTAAAGGCTGAGCACACATGTCATCCGTTGGTTTGGTAGACGGCGAGCTTCTATTGGAAATGGCAAGGTCGGCATAAAGTACCATACCTCATCCAAATAAGATCCCCGGGTGTTTTAATGCAAAGGATGATGTCTAGGACTAATGGTGAAATCATGAAAGAAGCTTTCAAACATTTTAGACCAATTATGTCTTTGAATGATTCAAGTTTTAAGCAGTTTGAAAAAAAATTTAACTTGTTGACTAGCTCTATTCACTTAGTGGGGAATAAAATGGATTTTGAAAATGTGTTAGTTTTGCTGATTACAAAGTGAAATGAGGCACCTGTTCTTCATTGCAGATCGTTGCTGTATCTCCAGGACTAAAGTCATATAGCTCAAAATAAATACACATTACAGTAGACCTACTCCTTTATGAATTACGCCGAAGTTATATCAAAACGTTCTGAATATATAAAACACCCCCCGCAAAAATCAAATGTCAAATGCTAGTCTTGGTGTTGATCCTTAGTTACATGTGTAAAAAAAACGACCACACATAAGAATAGAGCATTAAAATAAATGCATGGCACAAAAAAAGCCAGTGCTGAGCAGACAATACAAAACAAGACGATGGTGCCAGATATGCCTTTCTCTGCTCTTTCTGTTTCTGTCACTTGTTTTGTGAATGATCTTCATTTCAACAGCTTGCATATAAAATAAGCTGTTTAACCAACGTTCTCTGACACAATGCCCAAAACGTTACAACTGACACTGATTTGAATGTTTGGTTTAACTAGTGTTGCTTTTGCACATTTTAGATACAGCACTGTCACACACACACACAAAGGGATCCGTGGTAGATTCCATACGTGTTTTGATATTTAATGACCCGTGTGTCATCAAGTGTGTGAACTTTAGTTTTGTTGTGTGTGCTTCAGTTTCACGTGATGGGCAAAAGACATCTGGGGACAGAAATGCTGTTTATACCTGCTTCAAAAGAAGCACGTGATTGGTTAAAGTTGAGATTCATTGACATTTTCGAAAGTCAGCATTAATTTTGGCTTGAGTTATAATGTCAGCATAGATTCACTGGACTGGTCAGCTCATACTTTTATATGGTAACTAATCTCAGTGGACGCCGAGACATGTTGATGCTGAACACTGCTCTCACTGAAGCATAATTTCTGTTATGCAGTAACTTTCTGCAACCCAAACTGTACACTGCTCATGTGCATTTTCATTTATCATTCTCCATTTAATTCAACACGACTCTTACTGTGACATGCTTATTACGGCTCTTTTGGTATCGAACTAAAATTTTATTGGACGCAAAAACGAGACGAGAGGAATCACGGATCAGGAACAATGTTGTTACGTTTGTAGATTGAGCTCTTCTGTGGTGCTGTGCACCAGATATCCCAAGAGTGTTGACTGACATACCTTGAAGATCAGTTGCCCCTGTCCCCGTTTATGCATGTCAGCCACCCCTCCTACTCCCCCAGTCTATCACATAACTCTGGCAGGGGTCGAGACACTGGATAAGTCTGTGGGAACCCGTGTGAGCGCTCTACCTGATCACCTTATTCCAATTGCAGTCGATCTAAAAATCTCTGGAAAACTGCATGCAGCTTTATGATCACAGATTACCATAGGAGTGAAGAAGGAGGCTGTCTTGTTTTTTTGGTTTTTTTGCAGTGCTTCTCTAAGCACCTTGTTTGAGAGACAAAGAAGCTGCACAGTCGGTTGATGTTTCAGCTTACATCTTCCTCGCAGTGATTGAATGCAGCAAGTGTTCAGGACCTTGGGTGACATATTTGAACTGCTACCTGTCTCAAACTCTTTCAGATTCTGAATTTTTAGACAAACGTCTTTTTGCACGTGTGCATGCACTGTACATGAAGGTATGCTTGCGTGTTTTTGTGTTTTCACGCTTGCATTCGAAACCCTGAAATTCAAGTTCAGCGGAGGCCCTGCTGCAGCCAGGCTCCTGGGTCAGAGGTCAGGCTGGTAACTTCAACGGAACAACGAGGGGGGGAGGGGGGTGTCTACATTTACACGCTACCCAGATTGCCCATGACACTGGTTGCTATTAATAGGCAGAGGATTGCTGCACGGCATGCACCCAGTCCATTCGAGTGTGTGAACATGGGACCAGAAAAAACAGAGGAATCTGACCTTAACTGGCCACTACCTCTGACCACTCATTTAGTGTTGATGGCACAGGGGCAAACGTTTAATTAGGTGTAGGATGGACAGGCTAATGATTTATGCTTTCGGTGTCAAGGAGATTTAGTACTTTGTTTAGAGTTAAAATGATTTAAAACCTCAGCCATGTTCTTCACACATCAAACATAAAACATTAAATATAAGATTATGTCAGAAAATCTGGATATATCTGGAAATAGTGGTCGTGCACAGTAGTTACACATGGTTTTTTTTTTTATCACCATGGTAATAATTTATGTTTAATCATTATCAGTTGAATTCCCCGATTTGCTACTTAATCTAATCACTCTAACATGACTCTAACTCTATAAGTTTAAGAAGTGGTTGTGGGAGCTACATGCTACAGTCAGCTTGCTGTAATGTGTATTAAAGCATGTTTTTAACACTTCACTGATGGTAAATATGATTAACTCTGAAGTTTTGCCTGAACAATGACAAAAAGTGGAATCAATGTCAGCCCATCTAGTAGTTGTTAAGATATTTTGGTGTGAGCTATGGCGGTGGAGCACCTTATACCTGTGCCACAAACAAAATGTCAGCATGGACTGGACAACTTGTTAACTGACCACTGATGGATAACAAGCCACAGTGTCTCACAGTGTCGTATCTCAGAAACATCTGCTATAGATTGTCAAGAGGGGATGAAAATGCTATTATAAACAGCTGCTGCCAAAAATGATAATTGGTTCCCCCGATACAGTTCTGCCTCATCCCTGAATGTGGTGCATAACACGCATAACATGCTATAGCCCAAACCTACCATATGAGCCTCGCCCGTCACAGCCGAAGGCCAATTTTAACTCAATTCTAGTTTCAAAGCGTTCTCGCAAATGTAATAGCTTAGGTAGTACTGTTTTCACCTTGTGAGTCTGTGTATGTTGTGCGCGCATTTGTGTGAGCATGACAAATTGTGGTTCTAATGACAAAGACCTTCTTTCGAGGACTTTGAGGACCTGTGGACAGCTTATGTTAGCACGACAACATTACAAACGTGCATGACGCTGCCATGCATCTTTGTCACATTAGTTATCACATAGCCTGTTTTATCCAAGCAACTTTTAAGGGATATTGTTTAGGGAATGATTTGGACCATTCTTCAAGAAGGTTTGAAGTGACTTCAGAAGGAATTGCTAAAACAGTGGATCTCGTTACATGCAAAACTATTGAATTCAGCTGACAAACTTTTCCATCCATGTCTGGATCTTTAATTTACCGTTTCCTTTTTTCCTTCTCTTGGATATCCAATACCGACGACTTCTCCTACGACTGCCTGAGAGTCAGAGGGGGAAAGTTTCCATGCTGCCCCAGTGCTCACTCTTGGCAGGACAATACCACAGTAGACTGAACTGTTTCCGTCTATCCACCTCTGCTATTAGAGCACTCTCTCCTCCACCCTCCAATTCTCCCAGCTTTTACTGTCCCAAAATATACAATCTCTGCTTTGCTTTTGCTGTCTTTGTTCTGCTCTCTTTCACACACAGACACACTAAAAAGTGATGGTGATGCTGGAAAAGGGTAACCTCAGTTACTGAGTGCCCATTGCTTTAAAAATGAATTGTAGCTATAGCAGCTACATGCACAACTGAGTATTCCTGACATTTGTTGCAAATACAAGTGTGATAGGCTTTGTGTATGAGTGCATGCTGTTGCGTGTGTGGGTGTGTCTACTGTAGCTAAGACAGTCAAGCAGCCAAGCCACCGACCAAATCATGACTTATTTAAAATTGAGTGATAAGCATAATCAGCAACATCTATGTCCCCAAAGAGCCAGTTTTAAACAGCGATGAGAACAGTTGTGTATTTAAACACTTGTATTTAAAAAGCAATAAAAACTCAATATTTCAGTTTGTGTTCTTACAGCAGCCAGTGAAATTAGGTAATGAGCACTGCTCGTAAAAATTAAGGGACCACTCCATCATCGCAGTAGAACACAAAACCAATTAAACTTAAGGATGTCAAGCTGTCCACCTAGGAAGCACAGCTGACTGTGAATCCATTTCAGCTGCTTGCACAGATGCATTGGGGACGCAACAAAAAGACAACAGTCAAAAGGACAGTGGTTTTGCAGTTGGCCATGGTTAAAGACTACTGCTTTCTCTTTATCTCTCCTGACTGCACAGGAGATTGTAAAGAAGATACTAGGTGATGGCCTATGACAGGAGGTGAGCTGGACAAGGCTACAGACGGCCATTAACCCTGGAGCATGACCGATTTCTGCTCGTTATGGTGAGGAGGGCCTGGAGCAGCAATGCCAGAATCTTACAAAACAGGAAGCTAATGACCGAAGCTACTGACCAAACTGTCAGGAATAGTCTCCATGACAGAGAGCTCATTGCCCTTTAGTGGGAACTGTGTTCACAACACGGCATTGAGGCACAAGACTACTGTGAAAATTTCACTGCTTTCAGCTACAATGGCAGAAAAATATGCAGGAGTCACTGTAAACATGTCTGGTATGAAATATCTAACCGGCCTTTTTCTTATGCTTATCCAATTCAGGATTGCACCGGGGTCGCGTTGCTATGAGGCAACAATGCTCAACGTTGACCCACTGTGCTGATCTGAATCGTTTATTTTATTTATCTATATTTTATTAGGAAATCTCAAGGATATGGATGTGCTATCAATGCGAAAAAAAAGTAAAATGCAGGATATAAATAATGACACACCCACAAAAAAACAAACAAAAACCCACTATGGCCTATCAAATAAAACAATAAATAGAGCAACTGAATTTGCATGTTACTACCTGCACTCAGTGGGAATGTATCAATCCATTATTGTTTGAATCATGAATTTAAGAGCTTATAGAATTTAGTCTAACTTTTTTAATGAACAATTCGGTGTTGTTATGCATAATAAGCAGTGACCACTGTGCATTATATGCATTACAGCTTATGTTTTAAAAGCCACCGTCGCACCTCTGGCTCACCAGCACAATGGCTCCCTGCTACACCATCATATCAGCTGTCAGATGAACCAGTTCCAAAGAAACAAACAAGTAAACAAGCCATTAACTCAGCAGCAGCAAATATTTGTATTTCTTACAGAAAAAAAACTAAATGAAACTGGAAAACTATAGGCATTATAGGACACGCTGAAATAGTGCAACAAAGGGCCTCATACACTGACGCAACTCTATAACAATAAAAGCTCTTCACACACATAGAGTCACTCCATGGCATCTTAACCAATGGAAACTCCCCTCACAAGCACAGTGTGGGTTTTCATCGTGGATTTCCTGCCAGGTCTGAACCAGCTGAGCCAGGGACTCATGTTCCACTCAGGGGGTTTTCAATCATCTTCACCCTTGATGCAGGCACATCATGTTGTAAGACGAGACAACAAGTGCGGGGTCTGAAGCACAGATGAGAAGATTCGGAGATGGGAGGAGGTCTCCCTCTGCTGATGCCTAATCATATATGTCCAGAGAATACACTCAAAATCTTCTTCTTTCAACTGCTCCCTTTAGGGGTCGCCAGAACGGACCATCTCAATTTATTGCTAGCATCCTTTGTCTCTTGTATCCACTGTGTCTTTTAGGCACATGTACAAACCATCGCAGGCTTTGTCTCTCTACCCTTTCTGTCCAAACTGCTCAAACTGACTGTTTCTCTGATATACTCATTTCTCAGTTTGCTCACAACAATGACATTCTCAAAAATGAAACCAAATATGTGACAAAGAAATTGAATGACACGACACTGACATTGATTTAAAAGACACCTTCTCAGAAAAATCAAACTACATCTTTGCAGTGGGTTTTATAAAATGTGGAAAGCTGCACAACAGTCCGGTATAACATTGGGATCTTTCAGTTTATTCACGCTGAAACAAGGAGCACACATGACATGCAGCTCACTAACCCCCCCTAGCATCACGGGCACGAAGCATAGCCAATGCGCTTGCGCGGTGTTCCCGGAAGCACATCCATGCACGTGTAGGATTTGACAACCTTGAAAAACTACAAACTATCAGCTTGTGTCTGTCAGTAAGAATTTTTAGGGATGCCAGTAACACGAGTGCTGTGAGTATCAAGTGTTTTGTTTCAATAGGAAGCTTCAGTTTTACTTGGGGATACATTGCTAGTCATCTTTTGTGGCAGTTTAACCTAACAAAACAAGCTATTGCTACCATGTCTCAGGTTCCCAGCTGTCTTGTATGCACCCTGTCCTGAATGCAGTCGGCTTACTCCACGTTGCTGTCAGTAGCTCCCAATGTATTTTAGACTCCGGGTTGTGTGCTCGCTGTGAATTTCAAATAACTAAGCAACAAGAACTTAGCAGGCGCTAGCATGCTATGCTAAAAACAAACGGCAGATAACATGTTGTTGGAATCATTGTTCAGTGTCTCATGTTCCTTTGAGTCTTCCCCATTTACTGGCTGGATTTAGTATGGAAAGGAGATAAAGGCAGGTGATGCTGCTAGCCACAAGTTTGTGTCTGGAGGAAGTCACATCTTTGACCCCACATCTTTAGGTCTACAACAGGAGTGCTAAAGATAAGGCCCCGATCCTGCCCGCTGGATTAACTGTATTTTTATAAGCCTTTCCTGCTGATGACAATCTCCCCCATGGCCATTCATGCTGTAGTAAATCAATTTAAGTAATAGAACAGTTCAATGACAGAAAATATCCTGTTTTGTTTTTGTTTGTTTTTTTGTCTACTATAGAAATTTCAGTTAAAACGAGAAAATTTTAAACATCGACAAAAACCTTTGGTTTTATAAATACGGGACAATCTGGGCTATTACACATTTTTCATGTAGAAAAACTGCGATGTGCTGTTGAAAATGCACGTCTTTATTTTATATTAAGATATCTCAGGGATTAAATGTGAAGGCAAATCTATTTACACTGACAAAAAGCAGAGTTTCATTCGGTCCGCTTAAGATCAAAGTGGACCTTATGTGGCCATCGATGTAAAACGAATTTGACATCCCCGTTCAAGGCCTCTGTAGTTCAATGCTCTTGATTTGAGACAATCCTAAGTTATTCTTGCTCATTCTTATTTTCATTTTAGTTTGAATTTCTGGATTCTGTACATGGATGATATTTTAAAGTACTGCTGGTTTATCTTAGCAGCTACTCTGCTCTGTGGACCTTGGATTATTTTCATGTGAAGAATATTTGTTACAGATCAGAAGAGTCAGGTATTTGAACTAGAAGTAGTTCTCACATTAAATAACTTTTTTTTTTTTTTTTAGCACATGTTGGAATAGTAAGTGTGCAAACAAGTTTATCTAACTCATCCTATGCAAGGTTTACCACAGCACCTCTGCAATGTCTTAAAAGAAACACTTCAATGCTCTTGAGTTTGTTTTTTCTTCTTCTTCATTTTCTCTTAAATAAGTAAAAGGAAGATGTGCTACCTGCTTTAATGCCAATGAGTAAAATCTAAAAAAAAGAATTAATTCTACGCATTTGCGTGAGCTGAAAGTTTATGTTTAGTTTTTGTAGAAAAGGGAACCTGCTTGGTGCTGGACTGACCTCAGCTGCTTATCTTAAATCAAACAAAGACTAAAGACGTAATTTTACTCGATTATCTGGGTAGCAGTTATTGTGATTTTAGACAATATTATAGGATTCGTGGGAATGATATCAAGGATAATGAGAGCCAGCCTGTGCATATCTCCTCAGATACCCTCTCTACCAGCTGGGCAATCCCCAGCTGAGGATCTTCAGACCCAACTGGTTTCTGACCCTGGTGAGGCCAGGAAAAGAGCAGCCTGAAGACATTGTCCAGTTTCGCATCCCAATGGAGTAAGTCACAATATCTCAGCTCACACCCCCCTTTCCCCCACCCCCCCATTTGGAAAAAAAAAATCAACGAAATTCAATATTTTATTTGTCATTCACTTACTGCATGCATACTTCATTTCAGCTTCGTAGGAGACTCAGGGAAACACTGTTAATATGATGACGTGATGTGTAGAGCAGCCAATAAATCTCATGGCTTAACTTCCTGTTAATGCTACTTTATTTAAATGCATGGCACCGGCACTGGCCTCTAATCACCTCTGTGTGAACTGTAAATGGAAAGTTTTGGTATTTTGGGAGAGATTTGAGTATTTTCTGACATTAATTTAACAGATCTCACGACAGAGCTTGTTGTAAATAATTATTATAACTTACATATCAGATGTACTGCCTCTGATCTAAAATACTTTTACGTCAGTGGAATATTTCATTTATAGTTTTATTGCCACATTATTTTTGTTTGTTTTTTTCTTGCTTTTTCCACGGAGCCATAAATTACATACGAGTCCATTTGTTTGTTCCTTTCAGACTGTCAGCGCCCATAAATGAAGGTGCTTATCGTTTGAAGCCTGTGTATTGTTCCAGTTGTAAATTTGTACATACACATTAATCAAAAATCACAAATGCTTTACTTGTACTTACTGGCCTTTTGTAAGCATTCACTCTGTCTGTTTAAGTACAAGCTGTTCAGCCCTAGAGCAGATTTCCTTGGATTCAGGATCCTTTTTCCTTTTTTTTTTTTTTTTTCTTTTTTTCTTCTCCATACGCGAATGATAATGAACACAGCACGAATGAGTAAGAGTGGCCAAGTGACTAATCTAAGAAGAAAACAAAACTACAGTAAACTTAAAAAAAACCCCAAACAAAAACATAAAATAAACTTTAAAAAGCCCCAGAACATTTTTTTTTTGCCCTGTATAGGCTGTAAATTTATTTTAGGTTTTGACGTTAGTTAGATTATAGTAGTCTCAGTTGAACGTATGTGAACACATGAACATATGTTTCACATTTATGCTGCAATAATTTATTTTCACTGGCACAGTAATGGTCTTGCAGGACCAGTAATGTCCCTGATGTTTGACATCGTGCCCACCAGGTGGTGTGACAGGCTCAAAAACAGAAAACGGAGGCCTCAGTCTTCCACAGCATAGACGGCGTGCACCACCTCATGATTATCTTCTAATGAGCTTAGTTGCAACAATGACTTGTGAAAGGCCGTCATGACACTCTCACACGGAGAGTGATGCGTGAGGTGAGGTCAAAAGTACTTTTATTTGGCTTTGAACTGGCGCGCTTGCGTCAGTTTGTACACATCAAGTCTTCAACATTAGTCTCGCAGAGAAGCTGCATCAACAGCGAGACAGAAAGTGAAGGCAAAACTAATCTTGTCTGTGTAGATACCATGTTCTTATTTTGTCAAGTTTCTGCTGTATCTACTGCGTCACAAAGCGCAACAGGTGGTCCAGTCAGCACTTAATAGTGACAAGCTGATTTTGACTACCGCTACAAGCCAAGGTCACTGAGGTTACCAGTGCTCCTGAGGCAACGAGAAGCCCAGAACCCACACTGGGGAGAAAAATTTGACGTTTGAGGCAGATCATCTATGTGTCTCTGGTGGGGTTTAGACCATAATCTGTTCATCCAGGTGCCTGGCCTCCCACTCTGATTCTTGCCTCTTCTCTGCCAAACTCCTAGGGTGCTTATGTAATTGTGTGTGTGTGTCGTTGTGTGTGTGCTTTTCTCTATATACTTGTAAGTGTGAGTGAGTCAGTTTGTGAGAATGGTGTGTTTCTTTGTGTATATATGCACAAAGTTGGATAAGTGCAGGGTGCGTGTGTGTTTATAAGGGTGTGTAAGGTGTTCTGTTTTTTTCCTCGCAGTCTTTGATGCCTGCGAGAGGTGCGCGGCTGATTGATATGCTGCTGGGTCCTTGGTGTTTGCTTGGAAACACTGTTATTTTATTTTATTTTTTTACTTTTCTTTCCAACATCGTAGTAAAAGGAGGCACACTGAGAGACAATGACAAAACAAATGTCACTCCCACTCCCAGCTTATTGATAAGTCTGAGTCACTATGGCCGTGAAAGCTGTTGTAGTTATGATTCTCAAGCGTAGGCGGTGTAAGCGTGGGTAAATCGTAGAGTCGAGCAGCTGTTAATGAGAACTGGTAACTGTTGGCGTTCTCAAGAGAATAACACAAGGTGGCCTTTATCTCGCTGACACCTGGGAGCTAGATATCCATAGCTGTTTGTCTTGATCTCTTTTGCTTTTCTCTAGCTTTCGTACTTTTTGGCAGTATCACTCACTTTCTGGCATGTCTTCCTCCATCCTTTCCCTCTGTCCCACCCTGGGCCTGCTGTTTATTGTGCTTTTCTTAAGCACTTTGCTATGTGTCCAAAATCAACCCTTCTTTGGCACTTGTTTTTTGAGACACCTGGGCTGTGTTCTCTGGAAATTCTCTTTCTACCTGCCAGAGGGAGGTATTTGTTGGTCTTTTTGATTGTTCTCAAACCTTTTGTGCTATGTAAGTATTTCCCCTCTGTTCTATAACATCATCAAATTTCTAGGCTTACACCCACGCACACCTTCTTGTACCTCACCTGGCATGGCAAGAGGCCAGTACACTCTCACACACGCATGCACACATGCACACAAAGAAAAGAGCACACCATTGAATTGAATGCTACTCAGTCACATTTCATGCTATGCAGACTAATAACTATGAAACCAGACCATGCTGTGCTTTCTCACTGTAATCAGACTTGAGCCAATTCCTGGCTCTAACAGTGTTGGAATCTCTGTGGGAGTCACCAATATATCTGGTCACCTGTTCAATGTAATAAATGCACAGTTGAAACTCTGCCATTTTTTTTACATGCTTGTTAACCCAAGTTAATGTCATATTAAGTAATTTAGCCGGTAGATTAGTGATGTTAACTCTATTGACCAGTTTCTCTGTAAGAACTTTTGTGACTTTCAATGACCTGCTCTTTGATCTATTTCTGTTCTATTGTCGGGCCGCAGCCCAAACAAAAAACTCTAATCCTTCACACGCTGCTTTTATGCTCTCAACTTCTCAACTGTCTCTTTTCTCCCCAAGTCTCGGGTTCCTCGGCAGCTTTCCCTCTAAACAAAGTCGGCTACTATGATCGTGATACTTAGTGTTGAGCACCTTATGTGCGTATATTGTCTCTGAAGATGGGAGGGTTAAAGTAGAGACTGTACGTATCTCAACCTGAAATCGACAATGGGCAGGCCAACAATGTGGAGCGGCTTTCATTTGCCTTTCATCTG
Source organism: Pelvicachromis taeniatus (assembly GCA_015108175.1). Taxonomy (NCBI): domain Eukaryota; kingdom Metazoa; phylum Chordata; class Actinopteri; order Cichliformes; family Cichlidae; genus Pelvicachromis; species Pelvicachromis taeniatus. The sequence continues at coordinate 16,899 of VURO01012363.1, forward strand.
CGCAGAAGATAACTCTCTTGTTTCATTCTCACCGCTAAGCCACTTTGACGCAGTGCACTTTGATGTTCAGTGTGTGCATTTATGAGTATGTATGGGCTGTTTAGTGTACCTTCGATGTTTACACTATTGTGTGTGTGTATATAAAGGTTACACACAAAGTGTACTAGCCTTATTAAGTCACACAGCATGCCAAAGAAAATTTCAGCTGTGCGTTTTTGAGGATGGGTCTTGATCTTTTGAGACAAGCGTTTCTAGCTTAATGTTTCCCTGACATTTACCATAAAAGTGTGCTGTTTGTCGTTACTAAGGTATTTTAAGGCAGTATTATCCATGTATTATTTCATTGTACGATTTCCCCCCCTTGAACAGTTCATATGTGTAACTTAGAGGTTGGCCCAGATTTTCACATTCATATCTTGGCATTTGAATATGTTTCCTGGAAACGCCTGAGATTTCTTTCCCTAAGTGATAGTCACTCATCAGTTTAGCTCTAACATACTGAATTTAGCTCACTTGTCTCTTTTAAACGCCGGGTCGGCCGGGTAATTTTTTGAATAAACGCCCGGGCTACAATTGGAAGGTATACGGTAGATCTCCCTGCATTTAACCATACTTGTTATTAATCTCTGGCTTTCTTCCACAACATGTCTCTATCCTGTCTTCCTTCTTTCACCCCAACTGGTCCCAGCAGATGGCCGCCCCTCCCTGAGCCTGGTTCTGCCGGAGGTTTCTTCCTGTTAAAAGGGAGTTTTTCCTTCCCACTGTCGCCAAAGTGCTTGCTCATAGGGGGTCATATGATTGTTGGGTTTTTCACTGTATGTATTATTGTAGGGTCTACCTTACAATGTAAAGCGCCTTGAGGCGACTGTTGTTGTGATTTGGCGCTATATCAATAAAATTGAATTGAATTGTGGGCTGCATCTGCTGGTCATTGGTGACTTTTTTCATGTAGCCCCATTTTTGTGTTTATAATTCCATCAATTTTGACAATATCCCCAACTACACTGTCTCTTTCAGATGGCTGTAGACTCTCACTGTTGTAGATTTCTCACGATCATTTGAGCCACAAAATTTTATTTTGGATTCATCATTCTGTAAGACTTTTAGACACTGATGGCTTCTTGACAGTCACCCTTCCAATTAGACTATAACGATAGTGCATCTGATATTACTTAAATTAACAGGATGTGGATACATGGAAAGGCCAGATGCATCGCTAAGGTCCTGTGTCAGATCTTTGCTGGAAGATTTCTTATTTGACATGGACATCCAACTCTGGCCCATCCCTTGACTAAGGTGCCCCTTTGAGGTTGAATGATTCATATGTAAGTAGCTTAACAAACAACGAATATTTCTCTGAAAAAAAATCAAGATCTGGACTTAAATGAGTGAAAAAGCAGCCAATGTCCAGAAAAATGCTTTGAAAGACTCGAAAACTATTGCTCAAGACTGTTTAAAAAAAAAAAAAAAACTGCAAGATGCTGTAGTAGAACTTGATACTTGACATATGAATCACTATGACCCTATAATATAAAGACAAATTGAGGGAACTCTTGTTGTGAATTGGTGCTATATATAAATAAAATTGAATTGAACTGAACTTGGGTACCAGGTTGTCGTAGCTTATTACAGAACATTGAATCAGCTGCCCAATTTGTAACTAGTAAACATTTTTTTTTTTTTTTTTTAACCATATGAAGGCTCTATAAAGGTTTGTCTCATCAAATATGGGTCATTTTGGGTCACCAATAGCATGTTTGTACACACACACACACTTGAGATTTTGTTGACACATTAAGAATAACAGTTCTAATGGGGTTTTTTGTTGAGTGAAACTCCACATAACTGCAACATTGGTAGGGCAAGTCAGGCCTGGACCTTTTATATTTATATGCAGTTGACAGACATTCATTCCTCAGCTGGTATCGCACTGGGAGCTGTTTCATAGTACGCTTCTTATAGCTCTAGGAATGATTATGTTCTTTTGTTTAGCAATTAGAAGGAATTTTTCAACTTCTAGAATAATCTATTTATATTAATTTCTAGTGTGCGGTAGGGCTGCCACAAACGATTATTTTGATAGTCGACTAGTCACTGATTATTTTTGCGATTCGACTAATCAGATCATGCATCCATTGAACTTAAAACGTACAGCTTATTGCACCAGCATGCATCTGCTCTTATATAACTACCATTAGCTTACAGCTTTGAGTGTTTAAGGTATGTGCTAACTAAAAATAAAGACAAGATGATAGTTTATTAAATTTTTAATGAAATCTGCAGATTGTTTCGGTGAAGTTTAATAAACTCAGCCGTCTGCTCCTTGCTATCTAAAATATAACAGGACACCGGAGTATATAGTGTGTGCTGTGTGAAAACTATAACTTTAATCTCAGCCAAACCGATTTACTCAGGAACCAATAAAATACTAAAAAAAGCCAAACAATAACATTTTTAAGTTATCTAAGTGACTTATATATCATGTTTAACCTGAGTAGCGAAAGACGGCGGTGGGTTTGAAAACATTTTGCCGGGAGTCCGGTGTTCTCACCGGCTATACTGAGCCTTGAACCCCGGCTAGCTACCGAGCTGGTGGGTAACAGACGAAA
>VURO01012370.1:1502-16539 GCA_015108175.1 Pelvicachromis taeniatus
AGAACCCCCCACACACACACACACACACACACACACACACACACACACACACACACACACACACACACACACACACACACACACACACACACACACACACACACACACACACACACTTGCCGAGTATCTCCCAGCAGCTACAATAAAGCTGTCAGAGTCTGTCGCAGCTCGGGGAAGAGAGGAGAAAAAGAGCGGATTGAGAGATAAATGGAGAGCAGACAAAGGGAGAGCTGAATAATTCATGGAGGTTTTTTTTTTCTCTGAAGGAGCCCTCCTTTGTCATCACCTCCTCTCCCTCACTCTGAATATCTTCACCGCACATGCAGCGCCAAGCTGGGAGGGGATGTTCTCAAACTTTTAAAACATTTTTTTTTTCATCCCAAACCTTGATAACAGCCACAGTTTCTATTGACGCTGATAAGGGGGCTGTTTGTACTGCGTGCTCTACGGGCTTACATGGCGTGCTGTGTATATCATGCTTTTCTTTATCTTCTTTATTAAATAAAGAAGCTGGAAAATGGGATTACTGCTGTACTTCGCTTTATTAGTTTACTCTAACCCATAAAAACTTTTAGGACATTTACACAAAGCATCAAAAGGAAAAACAATCAGGGGAAAAGTTTGACAACATCAGATCATAATGGGGAGAAAAAGCATGGTGTATATCTATACTGATATGGATGGGGTAATGTGTTGAGAATGAAAGGATGCAGTATTGTTTGATGGAAGTCAAAATGATCAACTTACAGAGAGCTGAATTCAAAATGTCAGTGGCCTCCACCAAAGCAGCTGAAACTGATTAAAAACCGTCTCTGCTGCTTAACCGACCAGATCAATATCCCAGAAATGTAACTGACTTGATGCTATGATCTGTGTATACCATATATCTTCTAATACTAAACTGTCTCTTATTGATGCCCGTTTCTAATAAACGCCGGTTTGAAAACCTGTAAATAGACGCCGGTCTCCAATAGTAGCCGGGCGACCTGGAAGTCCCTCCGCGCTGTCGACGGTCCTCCCGCGTCTCATCACTCGGCCAGCTGTTTCCAATCAGCCTCTACAACCAGTGGCATTTAAGCTGGATGCGCGGCGACCGTTGAAGTGGGATTATTACACTGAACTGTCGGCTAGCAAACCTGCTAACTGTGATTTTCTGGTCTTTTACTTCCTCTCCTGGAGAGTCGGGCGGAGAGAAGTTTCGGGGAGCACCACTTGTGCACTGGGCTACCACAGACAAGGAGACACTCGGGAGCAAAGGAGGAGCACAATTGGGAACTGCATTATTTGTGAACTGTTGGAATACGTTATGGAGCTCTGTAAGTAAACGCACTGTCTTTTCACCTCAGTCTAAAAACTGCGCCTGGGTCCTCTTTCCCTCTCACTTCCATGACAATTCCGTCTGAGAAGGGAATAAGAGCCGGTCTCCAAAAACCGAATAATTTTTTTGAATAAATGCCAGATCTACTAATGGAAGATATACGGTAAATAATCAGAAATCTACACTAATCATGTAATCACGGTCATTTTACAAGAAAAAAGGTGATTCATTTTAGGATTTTATCTTTGAGAATTTGCTCGTTTTCTTAATTTTACTGTGACCACAATGTGGAATTTATTGTCATCCAATTATTCATCTCTCCACCCTTTCAGGGGTGAGTAATCTTAATCAGAAGTGCTTTTCGGTGAAAGAGCACATTATCACACACCTTTATGACATCTCACAGTTACAGCAAGTTTTCTAATGGGACAAATGCAGCTGCACCCAATTCCTGTCATGATTGTTCAGCTATGAGGAGGAGAGAAAGTCTTCAGGATAACATTTCTGTCTCTGTTACCGCCTTTCAGGAAAGTCTGTGTCACCATTATTATTGTTTTTGATGGTATTTATGGCCTGGCGCTGTGAAGGCTCCCAACCTCAGCCTCTTGTGTGGTTGTCTGGAACAACTAGACAAACTTCACTTCAGTCAGGACTACTTTTATTTCTGTCTTCACTCACTTGTATTTGGTCCGATTGCTCTGAGCAGCAGCATGAGCACAAACTTGAACAGCCACCAGTAACTGCACATGTGACACTGATTAAATCAGATGTGGCATAAATGGAGAGGTGGGTTGCACAATGGCTTGCAGATTCACAGCAACTGTAGGCAGGCTAAAGCAGTTTCAGTGACTCCATAGCACCTCCCTTAACCTGCACAGCCTGCCCAACTGCATGTGTCGTCAGACCAAAGGAGCAAAGTTTCTTCAGTGTTTCTAATTTGGAGACATATAGATCACAATTCAGTATTTTTTGCAATTATGTATTCTCAAGTCACTTTAGGTAAGACCCTGGAATATAAAGAGGAAACCCCCAAAATCAGCAGCAGTCAGTGAATAAGAAGAGGCTACTAATGGAAGATATACGGTATATAGTGCTCTCTCTCTCTGTCTCTCTCTCATATATATATATATATATATATATATATATATATATATATATATATATATATATATATATGAATGCCTTCTCTATTAAAGCTTTTACATTGTCTGTGAAACTCACAATAACGTGTGAATAATCGTGTAGTTCTGAAGGAGTTTTATATAAATGTGTAAATTCACTGCAGCCATCGCTTCATATTTCATTTTAACCAGGCTATGTTTTTTTCTTTTAGATGTTAATATCTTTCTTTTCTTGAACTTTAATCTGCCGCAAACTGCATTAATCTTATCTACTCGGTTTCAAAAGCTCAAACACAAGACGGCAGATACGGAACAATGAAGCTTTTATAACTCTGCATTTCTCGTCTCATTTTACAGATTTGGCATTTAAATGACCCCGTGCAGCTAATTCAGAAGCAGAAACACCTCCAGAAACTAATATTCTGAGTGTGTGTGTGTGTGCGCGTGTGTGTGTTTTAAAGAAAACTGACTGCTCTTATCAAACCACATCGGATTATGTCTAATCCGTGTGTGTGCGCGCGCACACACACACACACACACACACACACACACACACACACACACACACACACACACACACACACACTTTTCTCTCTGCATGCTGTGCTGTGTGTGTAAATGTGTGTGTCATTCAGCTAAATAAAGCCGTGCAGTGTTGGGCTCAGCATCTCTGCCTTGCGTGCTCATTGTGCTGCTGGGAAAGCAACAGTAGCAGCCCTGCGGATGATGCACCATGTCAGCAAACACATAACAATGGATCGTCTGGTCTCTCTCCCACACACACACACACACACACACAGAGTCACAATGGATGTTTTGGGAGTGACTCCCGGCTGTCACTAGTGTAAAACACTAAGCCTGTTTGCAGTATGCAGCTCAGTACAAACAACAAACACGCACTCAACAATGTTTCCAGGCATAAAAACCAAATATCAAACATCCCGTTTTCTACATTTTCCTGGAGTGCAACTGAGAAGAAGTTTGGTTATTCAAACGTGCTCAGTGCTGCGGGGCAGCAGCTTTAAACAGAGAAGGGCATTGCTTTGGTAAAAATAAACATTTGATATACACATTGCTGTTAAGAGATGGTCGTATGGTTGCACACACTCAATATATCTACCTCTACTGAGAAGAAGTAACAGTGGTTCAGAACAGGAAACACAATCCAAACAAGAGCGCTCCAAACCTCTGTAGTAGTATTTGATTTAAAGGGAATAATTCATTTCGGGGGTTATAACTTAAACCCCAAACTTAACTTATTCAGAAACATTGTATGTGTATTCAAATTGTTATAGATTTAAATGATTATAACCTGTTACCATAATGTACATAACAAGTCGTAATAAAGTAATGTGATATTCAGACTCCTCATATAGCGTTCTATACACGCTTACATGTTACAACACAAACAATGGCAGCGAGAAACATCGTCTTTGACCTTCAGATCAGTCCATAAACCTTGAAGGAGTTCAAGGTACTTTCTATATTTTGGCAACACCCACCACAAGTTATACAGCTTTTTGTTGTTTTTTGACTGATTAATCATTAAGTTGACCTTGAAGATTTTGGTGGAGGAATGCCAAATTTTCATAGATCAACATGTCAACATTCTTCACCCCTACAAAATTTTTATAAGAATTCATGCAAAACTTTGAGCTGATGTGTTCATAGACAGAGTGATGACATGTGTGCATGTATGAGTGAATGATGCATCTCTGAAGGCAAATGATTGCATCACTTCCCAGCACTGGACGCTTGATTTGCTTGTTGCAATATTTTCCTGACAGGTGCTCTCCCCCTCAAAATAAAGCCTTGTAAAAATGTCCAAACACTGAAGGGAACAGGGTTGGTCAGACTCCCTTCTGTGGGCTTCCTGCTCTTGGATTTTAAACCGAAACCAACATTAAACCCAGACGGAAGCTGAATCCGAGATGTCATTTTGAGGAAAAAAAAAGTGTTCAGCTGACATGAAGCCACTGATATAAATAATCATCTAGCTTTCCATTTTAAATCAAAAATAAGGGCCGGTAATGCCCGGTTGCTTGAAACTACAAACTCTGCATAAAACATAGATGTAGCCAAATGACATCACTCATTTGTTAGTAAAGTGCTCTTTTACACTAAATGGGGCAATGATATTAAAAAAAAAATTATATTACATTGCTGTTTACTGACGTCATAAATCAGCAAAGCAAAAGATCATTTTCAGACTTCTATACAACAGAACTTGCCCCCTACTGGCCATTTGAAAGAATGCAGGTTTGAGCCAGTTGCATAGGCGTTGGTTTCACTGACTGTATCTTTCAGTCGGGGGATGGTGTCATCGGGTGGTTTCTGAGAAAAAGAAAGCTTATCAGAAGCTTATCAACAAGCTTCAGGCATAAAAAAAGTCTTTTTTCTCAGAATTCTGGAAAAAAAAGAAGACATGCCCCCTTTTGTTCTGTTCCTTGGCCCTAATCCTCGTTCATACATATCTGTGTGTGATGGTTACATTACAAGTTTCCTGCCAAAACACCAGCCAGACAAGATTAGCTCATCTTTGGTTAAGCTGCAGAAAATACCGACACCGCGAATGATGGCTGTACCCAGCCTTGTCACTGCGGCTGACACCTAAATACGGTGCGAGAGGGCTGAAAGCTAAAAATTGAAGCTGGCCACAGATACCAGCTGCTAAATGCAAACATCTGGAGTGACGCTGTGGCAACAAAGCCTGAAGCAGCTGCTGTGTGGTCAACACAGAACTGACTCAGGCTGATATGTTTTCTTACCCGTGAATTTCTTTTCAAACTGACAGTTTATGTCATTTCACTTTAATTGGATAACATTGGGTTTAAAGTGACCTGTTCCTTTATTTCCTGTCAGAGTTGTGATCAGAAATGTACATACACTCTTCAGGGGGATAAATGTGATGGTAATTTGGGGCATTTAATGATTTCTTTGAACTGTTATTTTTCTTGTTTGTTGATGACTTAAAAAAACAACACAATAATGTGCAGAAGTTTGAATTTATTTCTGATTTTGTCTACTTCACACAGGTGTATAAACAGTCTCAGATATATACATACATCTACACTGATGACCCTTTGTAAGTTGCACCTCGACCTGACACTTCAGCCATCAACAAGCTTCTGGCATAATTTTGGCTGGATATTTGACCACTCTTCTGGGAAGAATTGGTAAACTTCATTTACAGTAGTTGATTTTCCAACACGGACCTGGACTTTAAGTGTAGCCCACAAATTTTCAATAGGATTGAGGTCGGAGCTTTCCGTTTCATTAGCTTAATGTCCGCCTGCTTTATCCAATTTCAAAATCAGTTTTGATGTGTGCTTGGGATCATTGTCGTGTTGGTATGGTGACCTATTATCACTTTGCATTTAATCATTAGTCATTATTAATCTCTGGCTCTCTTCCATAGCATATGTTTTGTCCTGTTTTCCTCCGTTCACCCCCAGCTGGTCGCAGCAGATTGGTGCCCGCCCCAAACCTACTTCTCTGGAAGGTTTCTTCCTGTTAAAAATGAGTTTGTCCTTCCCAAAGCCGCCAAGTGCTGAATCATAGGGGGTCATCTGATTGTTGGGGTTTTCTATGTATTATAATAGGGTCTTTATCTTGCAGTATAAAGCAGCTGTTGCAGCGATTTGGCCATACATAAATAAAAATGAAATGAATTGAACAATCAACTGCGGCAGCAAAACAGCTCCAGAGCATGATGCTACCACCACCATCCTTAACAATTGGTACAGTTCATCTTCTTAGAAGAAGAAGAAGAAGAAGAAGAAGAAGAACAGACATCATCAGCTTTGGCTTGTCCATGTGGGCAGCTGCCAATTTCAGTTGAGCTTACTTAAAGGGGTTGACTTTGGAGGAGATGCTTTTATTCTCAATCTCAGTCAATCTCTTCACTGTGGATGGCGACACTGGTGGTTACTGGGTTGTTCCTGAACAACCTAATCAATTTCCTCTCATCTGAGGGTGACAGTTTGGGTTTTCTTCCAGACCTTGGCAAATTGGTGACACATCTGATTAACTTGCACTTACATATTTTAGCTGTTGATCTTGGATTTTGCAGTTGTTTGGAAATGGTTCCAAGAAATGTTCTTGTGTAAATCTACATTTTTCCTTTTTAGCTCCTCACTAAAGAGTTTCTTGGACTCTTATTGTTCAGTTGTTGTATCATGCAAAAGAGAAATGATGGCAAAGAGAAACTACCAGCTGCTGCCAATCACCATGAGGATCAGTGATCACTAATATGTTAATAGGCCTCAGACTTGTGAAGTTAAGTCACTGTAGAACCGCCTATTAAAATATTCGAGTGTATACAATCATTCCACCCTGGAAAAAAAATCATTAAAAGCCCAATGTTGACATGACATTCATGCCATTATGACTGTATATAAACTTCTCACCACAAACGCAGATATGCTACTACGGTGATGGAGGCTCATATTAAACATCAATGTAAACTGAAAGCCCTGGCTTCAGACTGCTCTAACCACCATTTGTCACGGTTATGATGTAACTTGTATCTAGCATGCATGAACTTTACACAGACATTATTATCGACTGTGCCTAGAAAGTACTGATACTATAAACTGGAGCAAAACGGATGCTTTTTTAAAATGTTGTTTTGTGGGTGGATTGTGTAGAGGAGGATGCGGAACAAAAAGCGAGTCATTTAGCGGCTTTTAACAAAGCTAAAAAGAAAAAACTAAACAAGAACCACAAAAACAAAAGCTCAAACTGGCAGAAACACAAAGAGAACACAAAGAGAACACAGGGAGACACGTTTGTGTAGCACAAAGTTAACATAGTTAATTAGTTTCCCCCTTTCTTCATGTACAGCATCTACTTTTCCTTCTCCAAGTGGGTGTGGTCTCTGGCTCACCTGTTGTCTATCCACAATCAGTTGACCATATCAACCTGGCTCTCTTCACCACTCTTCAGATTGTTGACCTCATGTTGCTCAGGCCTGTAGTTACAGCTGCTTTAAATTTTCACAAACCTAGCACTTACCTGTCTGGGTCCTGCCCACCGGAAAGCCAGCCTCTTACCTACCTGCTGGACCCACTCTGGCCCCGCCTGCTGAATAACACACCTGATCTAAACATTCTAGTACTGGAAAGTCTAGCTTCTCACCGTGGTAGCCCTTTACCTGAAGTGTCTGTGTATCTTGGCTGAAATAAAGCCTTACCAGAAAGACTGTCTACCTGGTCCAAATGCCTGTTGCAGTTGCTTTTCAAAGTAAAACGGAAAATATAGACAACGGGAGACGAGACATGAGCACAAAAATGAGACAGGCGCAAGAACTGATAGAAAAACATCGAGGCAACTGAAGAGAAACAAATCAAGAACTCAAAACTAAGTGAAGGACAGTAACAGGAATTCAAATTTCTATAAAAAAAAAAAAAACAGAAGACCCATAGCACAATAAAAGATCAGCATACCAGGCTAATAATGAAAACAGGCTCACTAATGTCAGAAGAACTCAAGCTGACTACATTATTTCCTTATGGATTAATAAAGTATTCTGACTCTGAGTATTAGATTAATTAAGAAATCAAATCAGGGATCCAAACCTTCAAACAAAACCGAAGGAACCAGAAAACTCTGGGACTTTAACAAAAAGCAGTTTTCCTCTGGCATAAACAGTCACCAGCTTGTTACATGAGTAAAACGCTGGTCGGGCTGGTATTCACTCATCTCATCAGAACATGTAACATCCATTGATCTTCTGCAGTGACTCATATCTCTTTGACACCTGTGTGATCAGCTCTCTGAACACAACTATATATCACTTGCTTTCAAATCTTTAGGGCTGATTGAGACTTTGTAGAGTCTACGACGTAACTTAAGTAGCCAACGTCGTTGCTGGCATTTATGTGCGTACGGGTGCATTATGTGTTAATTCCCTTAGTTGTCGTGTCCTGGCGTTTCAGGGTGCAAAGGGCTAGTTGCTAGCCCTTTGCGCATCTATGGCACTTTCCTGCATCCCAGAATACAAAGCATACATGGCTACAGGAGGTTTTATAGTCCAGACTTGATATATGCATGTGGTAGTTCGGTGGGATGGAGGTTCAATCCTGCACAAAAGATAAGCACCACAGAGGAAAAAACGAATCAAGTTTGAGTTAAATCACAGCCAACAAAAACCTGGTTCCCAACTCTTTGTTGTAGTCACGTGTTCCTGTTTTCCTGTACTGAAAGGATAGTTGTTATTCTCTCACTGGTAAATTACAAAACTTCAGTGAAAGACTTCTGAAATGAAGGAAGTGATGGTAGTAAAAAGGCCAATCACAGCGGTTGCGGGCTTCGTGAATGTGACGTGCGGTTACAATTCTTGGTTATGGAGTAGGGTTTCAGAGGGATGTTGCTACAGCGTAAATTTCCTACTAAAGCAGAAATCCCAGTGAACAGTCTTAAATAAAGTGAACTCTGTGTAGTGCACCGGTTCAGCCGTGCTTCTACCAAACTGAGCTGTTCATGTGGCGCGTCTTTCTTCTCTCTGGACTGTAAAACCACCAACATCATGAACTTTAGGCTCCATGTACACTCTCTTCCATAAAGCCTCCCACTTTTTAATCGTTCACCTGTTCTTTTGCAGTCTCACAGACTTTGGAGACTGAGCGACAACACATCCCAGGGGTAAAAGCAGCTCCCCCTCTAAGGTGACAAGGCAGAGTCAATATTTACACAGATATCACTTTTATCTAAGGGATGCAACAAATTCAAACAATCCATCCACACCACAGATAACATCGTGCACAACTTGCACAGATTTCGTGCCTCAGGCTCCTGAGGCGACTCCCCAAACTTTCCCACAGACCATCAGCTCTGTGCAAACAACCCAAAGTGACTGTAACGTCTGAACAAATTACCTTACGCAGTTTTTTTATCGACACCATCTCTTTTTGGACATGACATGCTGTGTGAAACTGTTATTTTTGTGATAGTCATCTCTGTTCACTTCACTCTTAGCGTGCTCTTTGCGGCTCCAAATGAAGCTGTGTTGCTGTGATAGGAAGGAAATTGACGCCTAAGCTGTCTGTTCCTCTGTTGTTTCCCTTCCCTCCACCTCTCCATACGATAACCTTTCACCTTTGCCTTCACCTTTGATCTCTCTTTACTGTTTCCTTTTAAAATCACATACCGTGTCTGCTCACTTTCAGCTTGTCCTGCAGTTGCCCTTACAAAGTATGTGCATGCAGCATGCTTAAAGGTGGGACTTATTACTTGGCCATAAAACTGCACCTTGAACTTTTAACCCTTTTGGTTATATATCCGTCACAGTCTGTGGAGCTTCCTGGTATTCCCAACTTAACTTTGAGTTACCGTGCAGTGAAATATCCTCTTATTTTTCTGGTATACTAAAGAGCGCGAGTACTGGACCACAATCATGACAGACAGTAAACAAATTAATTTATGCTGGCAGCATTGAGTCCGGCACACCCAGCTGTGTGCAACAATGGAAATCAGAAGCTGCTCCTACTGTAGCCCACACAGTTGCTGACCAAAATCTGTCTTTTGTGTCTTTGGATTTTTCTCACCATTCGGTCTATGCGTGTTAAAACCGTTGGGTCCTGAAAACTGAAGTGGGAGAAGATACCAGAGTGGTGGAAAACATCCCATCTGGATTCTGTACCCCGTTTAATAAGTAGCAGCACGGTGGCACGGTGGTTAGCACTGTTGCCTCACAGCAAGAAGGTCCTGATTTCAATTCCACCGTCAGGCCGGGCTCTTTCTGTGTGGAGTTTGCATGTTCTCCCCGTATTTGCGTGGGTTCTCCTCGGGTACTCTGGCTTCCTCCAACAGTCCAAAGACATGCAGTTTGTGGGGATAGGTTAATTGAAAAACTCTAAATTGCCCATAGGTGTGAATGCAAATGGTTGTCTGTGTATGTGTGTTAGCCCTGAGACAGCTGGGACAGGCTCCAGCGCCCCCCGCGACCCTGAAAAGGATAAGCGGATGGATGGATGGCATTTTTTGTTTTCAGTAGCGGTAACAAGCTTCCATAAACTTCACCTTTCAGACTCGGGAGTTTCATCTTTCACATCTTCTTTAAACCATCTCAGTCACTTGACTTTCTTCAGCCTCCACCATGGTGTTGTTACTATTAGACCTCATCATGAGGAATATGTAATTATAGTGCATAATACCAATTCAATATATGTATATATATATTCATTGCATGATTTACAATCTATATTTCACTCCTTTTCTTCTAGAACATTGACACTTGTGTGGTTCAGTAAAAGATTGTACATAATAATCACTTATTTAAAATTCTACGTACTTAGCAACTGCCCTGTTTCCTCCTTGCTTTGTCGCAGTTATCTATTTCTTACTGTGACAGTTAAGGCTTCCACATTAGTTTGCTGGAGACATCAGTCGGCTGCCAGATTTCATCCCCGGAGCACGTCTCGTTTAGAGACTGGGATGACATTTGTTGAACAGGTAAGATACTTGCTGCTGAGCTTAGCCAGAGACTGATTACGCATTATTTGTTGTTAGAGCCGTTGTCATTTCTCAGCCATGAGTGGCATGCACACTGACAAGCAACCGGTGGATGAACGTTGCTTGGGTGTGCTTTCCTCTTAGACAGGTTTTTCCTTGTCCTTAAACATTACTGAGGCTGCAGCTGCAAGACTAAAACCCTAAAACTAACTTATTTAGTGAGAACAGGAAGCGAGTCTGGAGAGGTGGGAGTATGCTCTGAAGAGAAGGTGGACAGAATACATGTGTGTGAACGACAAAGAGACAGGAGAAACAGTGAAGATACAAGGTGCAGATGTAGTGAAGGTGGATGGGTTTAAATACCTGGAGTCAACCATCCAAAGCAATGGACAGTGTACAAGAGCGGTGAAGAAGAGGGCCCAGGCAGGGTGGAGTAGGTGGAGACGAGCATCAGGGGTGATTTGAGCAAAATATTAGAAATATTAGATATGTAAAGTGTGTCGATGAAGACCTAGATGCAGGGATAAAGTTGGTCTTTAATAAAGATCAAAAACAGGAAGCAACACTGACGCAGGACAAGAGAGAAGACAAACCTTCCAAAGTAAAACAGGAAATAATCATAGCAGCTGGATACAGACGTGAATGCTAACACAGAAAGACGCAAGAAGAAAGGAAGACTGACACTAAACATGAAGACGGAGACAAAGAAACACATGACAGGGAAATACTGAGGGAACTTAAGCTGCTGCTAATCAAAACCACGGCATGAACCAAAACCGACACCCATCACTAGAATAACATGAAGGTAAAAACAGAAATAAAAATTACATTACAGGCAAACTGCTGCTCTCTAATGTTCTTGAGAAGGTAAAGAGCTCGTCCAGTGTTTGAGTAACCATGCTTCACTGTGACTCTGATCGAAGCTAGCTGCTGCTTACACACAGCATCTTTGTCTTCGTGATTATCTCAGTGTCTGTGGTATTTAGAGCTTAGACCAAAATATGCTTAATAGTCTGATTAAAAATTAGATTTGGTCTGTTCTTCATGCTCCACCCATTCATATGAGTCATGTGATGAAGTTTATTGGCTTTTAGATCATCTGTTATTTGTCGAGTTGTTTTGGTTTCAGGGACTGTCCTGCACTCAGCAGGGGGAAATTTCTATTTATCATTAAAGTAGTCAGATCTACAGATATGAAGTCTGTCGGCATCTTCAATCCACAGAGATCCAGTATCGTTCCCAGTCTTTAAAAAACTCATATCTCGCCGACCGCAGCCTGGTTCACACACAGGTCTGAGATTCCTGGGGGATTTGGTGGAGAGAGCCTGAGGATTGAGTGAGAAAAGAGAGTCTGGAAGATGGAGAAAGTGTGTTTGTGTATGTGTGAGAGAGCTTTTTTCCCATGACTCTGTAGGAGTCAGACAGGTAGGGATCTGGGATTAGAGAGTGTGGCCCAGCTCAGTCGTGAATAATGAATTCTCCCTTCACAGCTTTCACTGGCCTGTTTGAAGCATTAGTCTCACTTTAATACAGAGACATACAACTCCACGCTTAATATTTAGTAATCTGCAGCATTCCTATAAATAAACTTATGATACCTAAGAGCTGTATTACTGTGGGAACTTAACATAGAGTATGTCCACTTGGCTGTTTCAAGCACCTTGAGTCCAGTTATTCAGAATAAATCAACACAAAGATTCCCAGGAAAACATTTTTACAGGGTGATCGACAGCTGAACGCTTTAAGCAGGCAGTGTATTAAAAAATAAACAGATTAGAGGTGACTGCGTGAGCTCTAGAGTGCTTTCCGAAGCTTTATTCAAACTGTAGCATGGAGACGAACTTTAAAAGAGACCCATTACGGCTCATTTCCAGCTCCTATTTTGAAAAATATCTACTCAACAAGAGTAACTTTTCATGAATAAGTTAAAAATAACTTATTCTTTTTAATACTAGTGCATCTACTTATTTCGTCCCCTTACTGAAATAAGCTGTTTTAGCTCCTCCTCCTTTAAGCCAACTTTCTTCTGATTCGCTGCCCCTCGCAAACTGGACTGACCTTGTTTCCACGTCAAGTTTCCATGCTGCCAGGATTTTCCCTCATTCAGGTTTTTGTGGTTATTTAGCATTTATTTTTCCCAGTGTAGTTTAGTTTAGTTCCCCGTTGTTTGCATTTTGCCGCTTTTGTTTTGTACACTTTTATCAGCCAATAAACGGCTCGCTTTCTGTCATCAGTCTTGTCCACGCTCTTTTGTGTCTGCAATTTTGGGTCCTCCTCTTCGCAATTCTACAGTCTGCTTCACCCAGACTGTGCCTGCCTACAGGACCCTGGGATGCAGCCATATGCCCTTAATATGTCCACAAATTGCATGTAAAATGGTTAGACCTGGTTAGATCACTGGTGGTAAACTTTTAATGCTTGCTGTCTTCTGCAGAAGAGTCTTCAGGTGTTGCCTGGGCTTAATTGCTAATGAATGACGCCTGTTGAGGCTAAAGGCATTGTTGACTTTGATGAGACATTACTTTGGGGTGCCAACTGTTTCAGCTAAGCTTATTAAGCAATTTAAACTAAAACCTATGCTTCTGAAAAACTCTGGTGTCAGCCTCAACATTTATGTTGCGGCTTTAGAGCCGGGCTGTAAAAGCGTGTTTGTGGTGATCATAAATTAGAAGTGATTGAGTGACTTTTTGCAGCACTGCTTTCCTTTTTTGTAGTAAAACTGTTGCCTTTCAGTGTTTTTATGTTCTCTATTAATTTCTATCACCTGTTTCTGTCTGTGATTGGAGTAGATTGTGCTCAGTTGTCTATTTTGCATAGAAGAGTCAATTGAGTCCTCAAACGGCCCCTCTCATGCGACACAGAGCCTGAAGCAGAAAACTGATAACCACCGCTGAGATTTATGCCCATTTAAAGCAGCTGCAAATCTCTCATTGTCCCTGATTTTGATCTTTGTTTTCTGATTCTGTTTTATTATTTTGAATTACTGGCTCACTGGTCTCTATTTACTGGAGTATTTTCCAGGGATGCGTTTAGCTGCTTAAGTTTTCTGGGGTTTAGTTCCTGTATTTGTAGGTTTAACAATCTGAAACATTAGTTCTTATATTGAGCTCTAGTTGCTGTTTATTTCTGGTTCCTGCCTTGATCCGTTTGTTTCTTTTACTTTATTCCAGTTCCAGTGATGAATTTTAGTTTTGTGCTTCCTCATATTTCTTTTCCTGTTTTGAGTTCATTATCGTATCCTCTCACTTTGACAGATATTAAAGTGGACATATTGTGGGAGGACTCTGGTGGGAGGACAAGGTTATTTACTTTCCTTCAAGGACGTCAGATGCCAGAGTGAGATGGTCAGAGGCCTGATTCTGGGTCTCAGGTTGTATTTTGCCCAAATGTGTTCACTTCATTTTGTGAATAACAGAGTCCTCCAGTGGCTTACACCTTACTCTCATACACACTTGGAAAGAACTATATTACTAAAGTGCTGTAAGCTGGTCTCCTCACAGAGCTTTCAGCTCATATCCAGAGTGCAGACATACCTGTGTCTGCCTCTAATCCCTGCTACCTACCTCCAGACCAAGAAATGTGCATGTTCATGTATTAGTCATGCTGTGGGGGACAGAAGTGTGTTTATAGGTTCACAATGTGGCTATTTGAGAGGTAATAACTTTGGTGATTACATTTTAGGCTGAAGCGTGTTTCAAAGTTATGGTTAGGTTTTGATTAAGTTTCCAGGAAATGACTTCAGGTCTGTTACGGCTGGCGGAATGACCAGTGGTGAGGTGTGGGGGAAAGGAGGAACCCAAGCGCAGGCAGGTGGGGATTGAAGGTGAGTGATTTATTAAATGCGTGACCAAACGATACACAACAGGAGTGAACGTGGCGCTAAACTAAACTGGGGAAAACTAAACTCAAATCTGAAAACACACATGCGGGGAGAGACGGGAGGAGATGCAGCGAGCCGCCAGCAGACGAACACCATGTTACACAGACGAGCCAGCACTCGACAAAGGGAAACACGGGGCTTAAATACACAGAAGGTAATCATGGGAAATGGCACACAGGAGGGAAACACAGCTGGGACGAATCACACAGACGAGGGAAAAGCATGACACATACACATGAGGCACAAGACAGAGAACTACAGGAC
>VURO01012372.1:1541-31612 GCA_015108175.1 Pelvicachromis taeniatus
TTTTCACTTTGACAGTCCCGTTTAGGTTAAACGGTCAGCGCCGAATGAGCAGCTGTTTTCGTTACTTTTCCTTTCCTCCCATCCCACTCTTTGCTTTTCTCTCTACGTTTCCTTTTGTTTCGCCCATTCCTCCGGCTGGACTCGGGTTTCCATGACGTAATTGTCTTGGCGTACAGTGGTCATGTAACTAAAACAGGAAAAAATGTATATACGCATGTTATTATAAAACACTGTTAAAAAAGGAAAAAATGTCACGCGTTTTGTTCACCATATTTTCAACGCGTGCACGTCTGAATTTAAACGGAAGGAAGCCAAACAGGGTTTCTTTATTTTTCACTGCTCACATTTTATATCACTGCCAGTCTACGTCAAATTTTGGTTTATTTTATTTTTTTATCATCATTATTATTATTTTCTATTTGCACATTAAAAATACTTTTATGACAACGCTCCAGTCGTTGTGATGGCTTTTGTGTGCTGGTCTTTAAGATGACTGTAAGCAGAGCAGACAGAGCTGGACTCCTGAGTTTCCTCGGCGTTTTAACCACTTGTTTATCGACTCCGGCGTGTTTTTGAGGACCGTCAAAAGCAGGGGGCGCAGTGGAGAGCACCTTGGTCTTTGTTTACAATAATTGTGTGACAGGAATTTTGCCTTCTTTATTCTTCTTTATCATTTCATCAGTTAAAGCAGTGGTGTTTCGGGCAACTTTCTGTTCCCACTCACAGCTGGCTCTGTGTTGGCAAATCTCTATTTTGATTTTGAAATCTCAGCAATTTCCATCAGTCAGGAGGGGGGAAAAAACATATTTTTTACTAACCTACTAAATATTTTTTTCTTTGCAGAATTATTGGGACAAGTTATCTCCAACAATCTGCCAGACTTGATTAAAGGAGACTTTCTAAAGGTAATATTTGACATTCATTCCATCTTTTTAAGATTTTGATGTAATCTTTTACATTTTTCCATTCATTTAATTGTGGAATTAAGGCATCCTAATTTTATTTGTGTGTGTGTGCAATAATGCATTTTTCTCAGTGTTACTCTGCTTTATTTAAACTTGATTTATTATTAAGTAGATAAAACCTGACTATAGTTTTCAGTTTTGAGACAGACCATGCTAAATCCCTGTGTACTCGGACGTCATATCTAATTACAGTTATTTTTAAATTGAACACAATGTCAGTCATCTAACCTGCAGCTGCTTTACACTTTTCCCTTTCACCCCCGCGCCCCCTTCCAAACACTCCCGGTTCTGGCGCCCCCCTTCCCAGGTCCAGTGTGAACTGTGTGGCCGAGTATCTGTGCATTGCGACTAATTGGCGAGATGACTGCCGAGTGGTTACACCTGCCCCCGCCGTACCCCCCTGGCGTGGGGCCGTTGTATGGTGCAGAGTTGGAGGCGTGGTATGAGGACCTGCAGGATATTCTGGGCTCTGACACAGGAGGGGCAAAACTGGCACGAGCCCCTACATGCACCGAGGTCAGTAGTTTGAAAAATGAAATGGTATCATACCCATGATGAATGCGAGTCTGTATTCATTGCACTCATTTTGGGGTTTTTTTTGCCAATTTCTTTTCTTTTAATTTTTGTGAAAATTTTTACTCACCTGCCGGACAACGTGAAATTTATTTGCACTTTTAACTCTCGACAGGTTTTGACATTTACATTTTGTGCTTCCAGAAGGAGCCGGAGTTCATGGATGTCCTGGAAAGTTGTTCTCTGACGTGGCTGACTGATGGCAGCCAGACATGGGGTGACGGTGTCCAGAGAACAACAGAGGAGATCCACAGCACCCAGACCCTGCATCACAACTCGTCATCATCTTCCTCTTCCTCCTCCTCCTGCATGAGTCCAGCTGTTACTGAAGAACGGCAGGTGGAGGCTGAGAGTGGGAGAAGTGGAGATGGCTCGACAGGAGGTGGCAGTGACTTGCTGCCTCCCGAGTTCTTTGAGTTGCTGAGTGATGGAGGAGTGGGAATGGTGGATGCGAGTGGAGCAGTAATCAGCGGTGGCTATTATTACCACCACCAGCACCACCAGGCTAATGTCCATCCTGCATCTCCCTCAGCCAGCGAGGAGGAACTGCCTTGTGTCCCCGATTCGCCATCTTGCTCCTCTTCTGCCTCCCAGTCACCATCTCAAATTTGTTCTTCTCCCTCTTCACCCGTGTCTTCTCCCTCCGTTTACCCATCCTCCCGTTTGGGAAAACGCAAGAGGACCACCAGCGAGAGGGCCAACGGTGCCTTGTCCTCTTTTGTTTCCTCCTCGCAGCGCTCATCCTACTCGTCTACCAAAAAGAGTCGCAAAGAAAGAGAGCAGGAGAACGAGAGGAAGGTACAGGAGCTGACGGAGCAGAACGAGCGTCTTAAAGCAGAAATTGAAAGGCTGGGAGAGGAGGTACAGAGGACACGAAGAGCCCTTATCGAGAGACTAGTCAACACCAGAAAATGAGAGGGAGGTGGTGAAGGAAGACAGGAAAATATGACAGGTCCTACAGAATTCGAACAAGCAGTGGGGGGGAAAGGTGTGACAGGGTGGTCATGAAATGCCTCTTAGAAGAACGGAAACCAAAGATAAATTTTATAAGTGAGGATTTTTTGTTCTTGTAAAAGACAGAATGATTGGAAGAAGGAGGAAAGTGATGAAAGTAAAGACATGAAAGGGTACAGAGAGAAAAGGAGCTGCAGCAGCATTGCGGCTAATCGAAAGACACAGCATGTATGAAGGAGAACAGACGGCCCTAAGTGCAAATCATGCAGAGGTTTTAATGAATGTCATTTTGAGGAATGCCTAATGAGATCCATATTTTGAGTTGCATGTAGGACAGAAAGGAACTTCATTTAGAGAGCATTTCACTGATAGATCTTCCCACCATTTTGCAATAAATTGTAACTCCTACTTTAAGGGCTGCAATCTGGCTAGCAGAGATTATTTGCCCCAATTTGTGGAGAGTTTAGGAGCTCAGGAAAAGTCTGAAAGTGCCCAGTGCAGTGTGAGTATGAGAGAATGCTTTTTATTTGTGGGGGGAGGTGGAAAAAAACAAACAAAAAACGACATCATTTTCTTACTTTTCTATAACCCATGGCTTGTGTGTATGTGTATTTAGATAAGCAAGTAGGAACCGGCTATACTTTCAAAGCTGACCTTTTCTATTATGGGAATTTGTGGTAGACTTATTAAGAGCTCTTCTACCCTTATTTACTATTTTTATATAATGCTGTAATATATATACAATTGTACTGTAATGGCTTGTACTGTATTATACCAACATATTCACTGTTATTTTCTCATTGTAGTCACATAAATTGTTAATTGTAGAATATTGCATGCATGGCTTTTGTCACTGATCGCATCAAAACTATGTATTTTACCATACCATTTATTTTATCCTATGTTGTAACACACCCAATTTGCAATAAACAAGAAAACTAGCATATTTTTGTGTGTGGTTGTGATTATTGTCTTAAGGACCTGTGCGTGTGTGTGTGTGCTGGTAAATGAGAAAGGTGGAGAGTACAGACATTTTTTCTGAAGTTAATCATTTTTATTTGATGGATCTAAAAATGGTATTTGTAGCAAAACAAATTTCCAGAGGATTTATATATATAAAAAAACATCTTTAGATGCACAACACGCCTTCCAACACTAATATCGTATGCTGACTTTATCACAGGGAGAGTATAAAATCAGTTTCTTTTGGTGTAGGGATTTGAGAAAAATCCCTCCATTCTGTAGCTGTATTCATTTGACTCTCTCTTTGTCTGTTTTCATTTCCCCGTCGGCCTATCCAGCATTTCATTAGTCCTCAGTGCCAATACCACATTGTCTCAGATCCTGTCATGGCTTTGCCTTAAGCTAATACCCTCATCTTGCTTGCTCTCTCTCTCTGTGTACATCTTGTTCCCTTTCTCCACTATCATACCTCGACCCATACTTAGACTAACCTCCATCCTTTTTTCTTCCCTTTTTTCATTTCATTTCTTCTTGCCCTTTTGAGGTGCAGGCTCGGGGTCCTTCCCCTCAGCTAGGGCTAGCTGTTTCTTAAGGTCCAACAGTTTGGTCACCTCTGCTGTGATCGCGGCCTTCTCTGCTTTCTGGGCTTTGAGTGCTCGGACCTTCTCCCCCTGTGATGAGTAAAATTAAACACTTGTTGAGAATTTCAGAATGAAATCACAAAAGTAACAATTTGTAATTTTGTAATTGTAACTGCGGAAATACGCCGTCCTAAACGAATTGCCAAATATTTGACGGCAACATTCATGACTGAAAGTATCGTATAATATTTTGAAAAAAAAAAAAATTATATTCCCCCCCAAAAAAATCAACATCTACAAAATTACAAAATAATTCTCGAAAAAGAAATACTAGATTTCATAATTAACGGATAAATTCAGCGCGTGCAACAAACGGTTTGTTGCGATACTTCCGAGCGTTAGATGTTTTTTGTTCTTTTGCGGAAAATACAGTACGCTTTGTTATCCGGTCATCAAAAAAATGAATTAAGAATAAAACACTACATTCAATCTTTATTTCAAATTATTCAAAAATATTTATTACAATGCCGGTTAAACATGGAAGAATTACATCGGCTTTTCTTAGATCAGTAGCGTGTTTAAGGCAGCCAGCGATCTCACCTGCTCCGCCACAGCCTGGGTGAGCTGCTTGACTTTCTCCGGGTCCACTTGGTTCACCGTCCCCACCTCAACAGCTACAGCAGGAGCTGGCACAGCAGCAGACTGAGCGCTGGCAGCGTTACGAACTGGTGTCTGAAGGTGGAAACGGTGAGAAGATGTTTGAATTGAAGGCATTCTGAGGATTATTTCTACACAGTAATTACTTCATTTCAGACAACACCACTCATCACTCAAAATGCAAGTGGGATTGTATGAGTCAGTGAATGGTCAATGAATAAAACGAGACACGAGATGATGAGTAAAAATACCCAATTTGAGGATGTTAAATGAGCAGCTAGTGTTAGTGAAGGCATGCGGTAAATCAGCACTGACACTCCAGAACTAGTGTGGACTGACTCTTCACAAACAAATACCACTCAATACCTTCTTCTTAGGTGGTTCATCTTCGGGCTAGAGGCAAGAGGGTTTAGAGAGGGATTACTTTTATTTTTTTTAATCTATATGACTGATGCTTAATACATCATTTAAACATTTGCGGTGTGTTTGTGGAATATCTTGTTTTAAAAAGCAGGCAGCTCAATTAAGTACAAACTCTTTTTCATGACAGTCTCACAGATACCTGTGAACAGATATAGTTTATCAATTCTTTCTTATTTCATTATTCATTGATGGTGAACCTATATTACCACAAGACCCGAATTAACTCATGCACAGACCATTAGGTACCATAAACATCAAATACCTGCTGTCCACCAAATTTCTTCTTCAAAGCTTCAATCTGATCCGCCTCCAGTTTCTGGAATAACGGACTGACCTGGGAAAAACGAGTTGGCAGAGGCAATAAAAAGGTACAAATTAAAAATATATGCAGGAATTTTCAAAAGTTTGCAATCGTCGATCCAGCCTAAGGCCAGTATATCTGAAAATTTAACCTGGAGGCTCTGTGCTCATCTGTGAACAAAGAGGATTATACAAGTAAGTAAGTACATAACTATGTAAGAGAAATCTGCAGCGTTTCCGTGATGCCTACACTTCAAACAAATGAGAATATTTGTGTACTCGTAAGCTTTAAGATACGATTGTTGTGGCGTCCAGATACTTCTCCGACGACAATGGTTGCAAATAATTATAGCAGTAGTGTTCGGCTCGAGCCTTGGTAGGCACAAACACATCACCACAATTATACCTGAAGGGACAAGTGGCCTGAGAGAAACTTGCTGCTTGCTCGAAGGCTGAGGCCTCCAAACACAGCCCAGGCTATTATTCTTTATTATTCTATTGTTCTGTTCAGTTGACACACTGTTGCATCCTCATTGTATCACCCAGCATTAACAGAGATGTTCCTGTGTCTACACATGTACAACCTGTGTGTAATACGTGTCTGGGTTGTACTCACTGCGCCAATCCGGTGGCCGGCAGTCAGGGAGCATACAAAGGTGCCACTGCCTTCTAACATGGTGTTGATGCAAGATGGAGGGGCGTTGAGTTGATCCCTGATTGTTTGGCTGACCGCTGGCATATACGGGAAGAGCATCACCGACAGCAAGCACGCAATATTCACAGACACACCAGTCACCGTGCCTGCACACTGCCTGCAAAGAACCGATAAGTCAGTCGGAAACATCGTGAATCTATATGTCAAAATGGACAGAGATTAGATCTTAAATACCTTTTTTCTATGACAAATTCAATTTAATCTGAGCTAAACCAAATTAATTTCTTCTCTAAACAGATATGTTTATTATTTAAAAAACCCCCCACAATTTTCAAGTCATTTTCCTGTCTCTGTTTGAATATAAAATAAAAATTTGCACTGTTGAATCGCAACTAATAAAATCGAACACAAACTCAGGCCAAGGCCTCACCTTTCTGAATCTCCTCCCTTGATCTTCTTCCAGGGTTCATTGACCTGAATGTACTGATTGCCGTGACGAGAGATATTCAGGATGTGTTTCAGCGCATCGCGGATTCTGTGAAATATTTCACATTGATCATTAAGAGCACAACAATGACAGCAGGATGATTTTCATCAATACTAGAGGCCCACAAGCTAAACTTTCAACTTGTGATATAATTGACAATTTAACTAGTAATTCAGAAAAGTATTTGATAATTTCTTGTAAATTCTTGCATTTTTAAAATCACTGTGTAAGACAAATTAAAGACAACAGCAGCTCTAAAAAGGTCATTTTAATTAAGCTGACATGTTTCTGTCTAAATGCCAGCATCACCCCACTGATGGTGCTTTTCACTGCTGTGTGATTCTCACTTGATTTTGTCCATGAGCTGGATGTACTGCTGCAGCTCCCAGCTCACCAGAGCCAGCAGCTTCTTATCTTCCTCCTGTAGCTCCATCACAGGCACACAGCCCTCAAAGAACTTGGTGACAAACATGCCGGCTCTGGAGAAGAAAGCGAGAGGAGGCTTTTTACAAAGCAGATAAACAACAGGGGTCAGAGAAAAATGCTGGAATGAAGCGAGAGGAAGCGAGAGAATCGGGGAGGGAGTGTGAGAGCAAAACTAGGGAAGGGCAGGTTGCTAGACTTGCTAATTGTTTATAAATGATAGATTTCGTTGCCACATATAATTGCAGTGCTCTCCTTATTTAAACCAACACAACAGTGCACTGCGTGTAGTCGCTTCTCAGTTCCTTGTTTGCTTCTAAACTGTAGCTGTGTCTGGAACATGTCATTTTTGATATGAGTCTTATGTGCGCATCAGGAGGACGTTTGTGGTGAGAAAGTTTTTGTCATGTCTGATGCAACACACTGTTCTATATTTTACACGTCTTTTAGCCTCTGAGGAAGGTCTGCGAGACCAAAATGCTTTGACAAGAATGTCAGATTTACAATGAACTGAGATTCTGATGTGTGAACATAAACTTTGTGTGTCTTTTTGTTTGTTTTAGCCTTCTAATTAGTGAAACTGACATTCCCTGAGGTTTTTCATTCAGGGGGAATAAAGAACAGTATTATTACTGGTAAAATTAGTGAGTCTACAGCAGTAGTTTTGCTAGTATATATATATATGAGCATTTAGCAATTTTTTTGGTTAATTGTCAACAAAATATTTTTAATAAACAGCATTTACATGGTACAAAGTCTTCTATAAATCTGTATGTGTATGGTCCAAGATGGACACACTGTCACTAATGATGTTGTGATTCAGGGATTGGATCCAGGCAAGGACAGAAATTCTTTTCTGAAGCAGAACACTTACTCCTCCAACACCTTAGGCTGGTTGCAATCTACGAGATATTTTTGAACCAATTAGAGATCAGCATTGCTGCCCGAGACCAATTTTGAAGATCAAGGTACTTTGGGAAAAAAAAAAGCTGCTGAGAAAAATCTTTGATGTGGGATTTAACCCTGATCTTTTAAAAATCATTTGAGGCAATGTAATTGGGGCTAAATTACGCCATCCCAAACAAATTTGGAAAACTAGGGTGAACCTCTTGTAATAGTTAAAGTACAACAACCTGAAAAGTTAGTTGTTAATTGGCCTGGATGACAGTTTCATTGCATATTTACTTTCTGAGTGAAACTTCTGCAGAGAACGTGAGCAGCTTGAGAGGATGTGGACTGCCCCATTTTTTTTTTTCGCTAGTGGCTGAGATGAACTAATAACATTATAAGAGACAGCTTAAAAAAACAACAACAGAAAAACAAGTATTTGTATGTAATAACCCAACATGAGACTGGCTCAGGTTTGTTAGGTTTGCTGACCAGTTTCAGATTCTGAAATTTGTCTAAAGTAAATTATATTTGCAAATCACACAAAAGGAGCAGGAAGTCCCTTTAAAACACATTGGCTTTTACCAACCTGTTGATGAAGTTGCCCAGGTTGTTGAGCAGTTCAGAGTTGTTCTTCAGAGCCATGTCTGCCCAAGAGAAAGCTGAATCCTGTCCCTCTGGACGCACATACAAGAGGTAGAATCTCCACACATCAGAAGGGATACCGGTGTCCTTTGCCATGTCTCCAAACACACCCACGCCACGGCTCTTGGAGAACTTTGTGTCCTCATAATTCAGATATTCTGAGTGGAAGTTACAGCATAGGTTACCGTCAAAGCCCAAACCTTTGACCAAAACCCATAATTACCCCTCCACACTGCACCCATGTTTCATTCATGTGTTTTTAAGACAACTTCAAACATCTACTGAGAAAGCCAAAGTCAACCACAGAATCAATCACTTAAATACTAAATCGGCCGGCGAAATCGGTCAGTTAGAATATTCAATTCAATTCAATTTTATTTATATAGCGCCAAATCACAACAGTCGCCTCAAGGTACTTTACATTGTAAGGTAGACCCTACAATAATAATTGTATTATTGTAGGGTCTGAATAAGCGCTTACCTGTGGCAATGAGGTGGTTGACAAGAGTGTAGTTGTCCTGGGCTCCCAGTAGGGAGCAGGGGAACACCACACTGTGAAAAGGCACATTGTCTTTGGCCATGAAGTTGTACAGCTCCACCTGGTGGCAAAGAAAATACAGTGCACTGTGAGGGTGACATCATATTAGATCATCATGAGATCATCCAGTTCAAAGAGGACTTATCTGCTGCCCCCAACCCCCCTCTCTGCCTCTCTCCTTCTGCAAATACAGAGCATCACACACTCATAAAAGGAGATCAATCCCAGGGTTTTAGATGGAAAGATGAGCCAGTGAGTGAAGAAGATAGTGATGCTTATGTGAGCAAATGCCTGACTTTGATTAGCTATCAGATTTTAGGTCCATTGAGCACACATGTAAATGAAGAAGCTAACCAAAGAGTACTTGCTTCCTGTTTGACACTTCTCACTAGATATGTAATAAACTGTATGTGCGATTCAAATAAACTCAAATGTACAGACAAAATGTCAAACGGTTCCTCTTTTTAAAATAAACTTTAACACAAAGACAAATGCTCAAATAAAAATGATCTAGAAAACTATATTTAGACTGAAAATGTTGTGCATTACATCTCATAGGGCAAATCTTGATCAGCAGTATATATCCTTCACCACAATCTCATGTGCACAAATTATAGCCGTGGGGGTAAAACTAAACACTAATGTCTTTCTCTGTTGCACATCAGAGTTATATGGAGCTAGGAAATACACCATGTTCTAATGAAAAAGACCAGATGGGGGAGTAAAAAAAAGCTATTAGATCCATTCAGTGTGGAAAAGGGGACAAAAATCTGTGCCAAACTTGTGCATCAGTACCCTCTACGGCTCATGAATTCTGATATTTGTTGGGGTCTGGCCTAGGGGGGTGGTACCTGATGGGGATTCTTCCACCACTTTTCCCATTCGCTGGTGTAGTTGGCAGTAATGGACAGATAACCAATGGGGGCATCAAACCACACGTAGAACACCTACAAAGACAGAAAGCGAGTCCCAAATGATAAGAGAAAAATTTTAGGTTTATTACAGAAACTAATAATGATGACAACAGGAAGAGTAGAAAAAATAGAAAGAATACATTCTAAGGATGTACCGAGCCCTGATCAGAAATGGCATGCTTGTAAGTATTAGTGTGTAAAAAAAAAAGTTTCAGAAGTGTGTGCTAAAAGTTATTAACATGTATTAACAAAAGCTAAACCTAAAAAAGTTTCACAGTGAGGCAAAACATATGACATTATGTATTGTACGTCAGACGAGGTTATACAGCACAAAGTCATTTTAGATGTTAAAAAGGTGACTTTAGATATGAAGTCAAAGAGAAAAACTTTGATTAAGCATCAAGCTGCAGAAATCCCAAACTAAAGATCAAGAAAACGAGATCTGTGATGGAACCATTTCCTTTTAAATAAAAGCAGACCTTCTCTTTAAAGTCAGTGTGAGGTACTGGCGTTCCCCACTGCAGGTCTCTGGTGATGCAGCGAGGTTTGAGTCCATCTCTTAGCCAGGAACGAGTGATCTGTTTGGCATTTGCTGTCCAATCTCCTGTGCTGGTCGACTTCTCCAGCCACTGCTCCAACTGACTTTCGAGCTGCACAGGAGAAAGAGGAGAATGAAAATGCTGACAAAATACACCCAGTTTCTTAACTCTAAAGCACAGCTTTTGAAAGACTAAAGCTGTTTATATAATAACATTACCGCAGGGATAATTGCCTTCCACAAGCTGTCTTTCAATGATACCTTAAACTTACTAAACTGGATTACTTTGCCTCCATCCCTGTGACCAAAGAAGCACTTGTACGAACTGAGAATGGACAGCTCAGGGCATTCAATGAAGTGTGAAAAACATACCTTTGGCAGGTCCAGGAAAAGATGCTTAGAGGAGCGGATGACTGGAGTCTGCTTACAGACCTTACATTGAGGTTCCTGGAAGAAATCACAGCCAACACCAACAATCATTGATTACAGCAAAATTTAATACAAATTTTTACTCTGAACTGACCAATTTAATGTATATTTACAAATATAAGAGTGTGAATGCAACAGTACATTAACAATTGTAGAAAGTCTTCTAGATTCACAGTTCTCTACCACAGGGGAGAATAAATATTGTAACAGAGGCATAATATGCGTTCTCCAGCAGCGATCGAAAAAGCCCAGAATTTGGTATATTTTGAAACTAGAAGTATCATAGACCTCATTCCTGAAGTACTAGGAGATTATTTTTCCATTAATATTTATATTTTATAAGAAAGAACAAAACCAATAACCATATCTGCAGGACTCGCCATGTTTAATATTTTATGAGCTTTTTAATACTACATAAAAATGCATACCAGCAATGAGTGAAAACAAAAGAAAACCAGAAATGGTGTACATCATTGTATCATATTTTTAGTTATTCCCAACACAATATCACACAAATCCTTAGTGATAAAGTTATTCAAATAAATGCAAACTCTTGAGTATAAATTGACAAAAATTACTATTTCAGTCTGTTAACGAACAAAAACGAAACGAAAAGTTTAAAGTTTTTGCTAAAATGTATACTTATAAATACATTTATAATGTCCGTATACCAGTAAATGTTGCCAAACAAAGGCAGCAGAATTTTTAAATAGTTTCAAAGACAAAAGACATTTTATGAAAGTTTGACCTTCTTTGACCCTGAAGAAGGGATCAGGGGTCCAAAGCATTGTGAAATTTAGAGTCATCATTTATTCACAAATGCCTGTTAACAGCCGAAATCCGCAAATACTTAACACCCCCTCTAAAAATGCTCATAACTGTCTATTATAATAGATCAAACACCAAATATAAGTTAAACTATCACTTGCCTACATGCGAGTTTTCAAGAACTTTCATCCACCACAATTCTCTCTATAGCCATCGATGGCTACACCCTCTATAATGATATGAGATGTACAGGCTGCTCTTCCACACTCACCCTGAGGTCCACAGCATTGATGAGTCGCCCACACTTGTCACACTGGTCACCACGAGCTTCGGAGTAACTGCAGTGTGGACAGATACCTTCTACAAAGCGGTCAGCCAGGAATCGCTGACAGTTTTCACAGCGTAGCTGCTCCACTGTGTCTTCTATCAGGAATCCACGCTCATGAAGTCGCCAGAAAATATCCTGCGCTATCCTGAAAGATTAACAGAGGAACAAGGTGGTTTAAAGATACTTTAGGATTATAGACAATGACCTGTGTTAGATGCGGCGATACGGTCTTATCTTATGTTGGTTAGAAATGGATGTAAACTTTCTCAGCAAATATGGCCAAGTAAAAAAAAATACATAAGAGAAAAAGAGAAAATCTAGAGAAGACAGTGATAAGAAAAATATGAAGCAAAAAAGAATAAAAAACAAACAAAAAGCCGACGATTCAGCTGTGGGCTGGTAAATGTAAAATCTAAGGCCTAACCTCCTTTTAATGGATCAAGTCAAAAGCCTTTAATCTGTGGGCTGTTTATTTCTCAAAGCACACTGCGCTGGTGCATGGTGTTTGATGTCTTTTATGTTGTACTTTATAAAAGCTAAAGTCCCAAAACAAAAGTTTTTATCTTTGTAGTCCTTGTCAATGTGCAATAACTAGAATTTAAGACTAATCTTTTGTGAAGAAAAGGCGTCAGAGGTGTGACTCAGAGACCCCACCATACAACGTTATCACAAAGCAATATTACTGAACATTTTGAACATTTTGTGATATGTACTGGAATTACATTTGCTATGATTTTTTTTTAATCAATTTTTAAGTGCAATTTATGTCCTCAGAGTTCAACTGCCATCCATGTGATATGTGCCACCTATCTAAGCATTGCTGCAAACCATGTACACCCTTTTCAGTTCAATGCCAATATCCGTTTTCTCCAATAGATAAAAAGTTATCTTTCTTTGGTAATGTTTTTGCTACAAAACGTTTTAAGCCTCATCACAAAAACTTTCCAAATGTTGCCATACGATGGAGTCAAGTCTGCTACCAGTCTCCAGCTGAATCTGATCGAGCTGTCAATTACATACAATCTGTTTCTGATCTGTTTCATTTAACTTAGAAAAACTGTAAAAACAAACAAACAAACAAACAAACAAACAAACCAACAAACCAAAAACACATATCTGTCCTTCAGCTTTTCTGTAAAAGCTTTCCACAAGGTTTAGGAGTGTGTTTATGGGAACTTTTGACCTTTCTTCTTTAAGGGCATTTGTTAGGTCAGACAATGATGTCAGAGGAGAAGGCCTGGCTCACAGTCTTCACTCTAATTCATCAAAAGGTGTTCTGTCATTCTGAGGTCAGGACTCAGAATTCAAGTTCTTCCACACTAAACTCACTCATCAGTGTCAATATGGACACTTGCATTTTTGCATTGGTGCACAGTGAGGTTGGGAGACGATCTCCCAAACTTGGCTCATAAAGCATGAAACTGTCCAAAAAGTCTTGCTGTGTTGAAGCATTAAGAGTTCCTTTCACTGTAACTAAGAGGCAGAGCCCAACACCTGAAAACAGCCCCACACTATAATCCCACCTCCACCGAATTTTACATCTGGCACAATGCAGAAGGAAGTGCTGGTGTGTTTTACACCAATGTCTTTGCATCATGCTTGGTGATATAAGGCTTGGATGCGACTGGCCGACCATGGAAACCCATTCCATGAAGCTCTCTACAAACTCTTCTTGAGCTAATCTGAAGGCCACATGAAGTCTGCAAGTCTGTAACAATTGGCTCTGCAGAAAATTGGCCACCTCTGTGTACTGTGTGCCTCAGCATCAGCTGATCCTGTTCTGTGATTTTACGTGGCTAACCACTGAGTTGCTGTCATTCCCAATTGCTTCCACTTCATTATAATACCACTAACAGTTGACTGTGGAATATTTAGTAACAAGGAAATCGCACAACTGGACTTGTTGCACAGGTGGTATCCTTTCACAGTACCAAGCTGGAATTCACTGAGCCCCTCAGAGACACCCATCCTTTCATAAACGTTTCTAGCAGCAGTCTGCACAACTAGCTGCTGAGTTTTATACACCTGTGGCCGTGGAAGTGTTCGAAATCAATGATTTGGATGGGTGAGTGAATACTTTTGACAAAATAGTATATAACTCCGCAAAAACCCATATTTCTGTGTATTATGGAAAAAGACATAGAAAAAGAAACAATTTCCATAAAAACACAAAAGACAAGAAATCACCTTCTCCATTACATTTTCACTTCAATAATGTCATCGAGATACTAAATATACTATTTTACAGCACACTGATAGTTTAACAAACCTCAATTTTCCCAGATTTATTGCCAATACTTCCCCTTTCTCCTGACCTTTTAAAAAAAAAAAGAGAGATTTTAAATGTTTTTATTATTTATTTAGAATCACTTGGAGTCTGACCTGACAGGACAAACTTTCGTTTACATATATGCATTTTTACGTGTTGTTTTGCCTTTGTTTGATAGTGCACTTAGGAGACTAGACAGAAGGACAGGGGGCGAATGGGGGAAGTGGTCTGGGGTGGACTTGAACTTAGGCCCTCTGCAGAACTTTTGATTTATGTGTTGCCAGCTCAACCTCTAATGGCACCCTTTATAGACATTTGTAATTACAGAATTCAGTAAAGTCTTGGAAAGTAGGCAGTAGTAACCTACATCCAACAGCCATGCTCTATAATCTCTGAGATTAAGAGAAGTACAGTTTATGGTTCATGCTTCATTTATGGCAAGACTTCCACTACTGGTATGTAAGGCGAGATTATACTAATCCAATGTTATATAATTTTATAGTATATGAAAACACTTATGTTTTCATTAATCAAGACCCACATCCAGCCTATGTCAGGACTCTTCTCAGTTTAAAGATACATGTGTTTCTTGAAAGAACAACCTTGTCTTCAATTGCCAATTTAAGAACAGACTCATTTCTTCTCACCTAAGCCCTTGGACAGGCCCTCTCACTTACTCTGTCTGCTTCTCGGTGGTGGTTCTGCCAAAATAGTCAAAGTCAATCTGGAACCATTTGTAGATGCTGGAGTGAACAGCGTGGTACTTGTCACAGATCTGTTGGGGTGTCAGGCCCTCCTCTCTGGCCTTGTTCTCCGTAGCAGTGCCATACTCATCTGTGCCACACACAAACAACATATTCCAGCCTCGTAGGCGGCCATACCTAGGAGAAGCAGATGGAGTAAGGTGTGCAAGAGTTTAGACTCAAAGATGATGAGTGAAAAATCATGGCATAAGCCTTTCCATTACACATGTGTATTCAGGTACTGTTTGTGAAGTTTGCGTTTGCTGAAAGGAACAATGATTGTTTTTTCAGAAGATTACAAAATGTAATTCCTACCTGGAGAAGACATCAGCACTGAGGACACAGCCAATAATGTTACCCAGGTGGGGGACATTGTTGACATAGGGCAAGGCACTGGTCACCAGGACATTTCGCTTGCCCTTCTGAGGCAGACTAGTGGAGAGAAAAAAAAAAAACGGAACCGAAATGTAGCTGGCCTTAACAGTATACGTGTGTGTGAAATGATGGTGCCTTTAATAACTTACATGGGGTGTTGCTTTTCGGTAGCTGGAGGGCAGATGTTCAAACCCTTACGCCAGGTTAGAGCTGCTGCTTCCATCTCCTCCTCTGAAACAACACGCTCACCTTCTTCTTCCTAATCAAACAGGAAAACAAAGACAATCATTATCCGCTACATATTCTCCGCTATTATAGCACGATCTGCTAGCCACACATTCAATGACTTCCTCTAAATGTGTGTTCTAACGTTTGCTCTTCAATCTGACTGACACTTTTAAAACCCTGTGCTTTTAAAGAGTATAAAGGATGTTTGGCAAAGTGCATGCATCTATAGGTTAATGAAAAATGAAAAAATGACAGCTCTTCCAAGGAACCTAATGTGTCATTTGACGGTAAGGCACTGAATCTGTGGCTCTCAGTAAGAACACTTTCAGTGTAATAGTTATCTTGATGATTTACTGTAGCAGGTACCTCAGCAGAGTTGCTATTGCATGGCTGTGTCTCTCTGCACTGGCTGCTCTGAGGAGCAGGCTGCCTCTGCATATAGCTTTTCATGCCCTGCAGACCTTTTCCCTGTAGCACTTTCTGAGCAGCAGACTGACAGGCACTCATAGCAGCCACACGGTCAAACCAAGCCTTCAAAGACTTGTGTTCACCTGAAAAGAGATCAGGAAACGGAAGGTGAAATTTTGTAAAATACATGAAAAAGTGTAATTAAACATTCAAAGATGAAATAGAAGGAAAAGGGAAATAGCCAGCACTAAATGTCAAATAATAATGGATTTTAAAATGCATTCGTATTTACCCAGTGTTAGTGAAGAATCAGATAAAACAGGATAGAATCCGGCCCACAAAACAAGATCAGCAGCTGAAACAGATTCCTGAAACAAAGCACAGTTAATGCAACATTCATTTAAAGCAGTTGCTAAATACTGTTCCTGAATTAACAATGTTTTGAAATCCCCAAGCAAAGGAGAAGAGGGATTCATCTTTGCACCTGCAACTTTCTACATAGAGAATGAT
Source organism: Pelvicachromis taeniatus (assembly GCA_015108175.1). NCBI lineage: Eukaryota > Metazoa > Chordata > Actinopteri > Cichliformes > Cichlidae > Pelvicachromis > Pelvicachromis taeniatus. Next base: position 18,104 of record VURO01012372.1, read on the forward strand.
CATGAAGGGGACTACTTACAGTTTTTATGTGCTTGCATCTCACTAAAAAAAAAAAAATTTTTTTAAAAAGTACTACACCTTACTGTGAACACTTATGGCACTTTTTCTTTGGTTTTATATAAAAATGTTCTGGCCCAGTGGAGTTGATCTGTTAAGCTCAGATAAACTTTAAAAGAGCTATTTTGAACTTCTGACTTCTACCAAGTATGTATTTTACAGATTGAAAAAAAACTGAAAATGTGTTTTCTTTATGTCTAAAGGTACTCACACAATACACCTATCAGGCATAACATTATGACCTCCTGCTTAATATTGTGTTGGTCTCTCTTTTGCTACCAAAGCAGCTCTGACCAATTGAGGCACAGTCTCCACTTAGACCCCTGAAGGTGTGCTGTGGTATCTGGTACCAAGATGATAGCAACAAAACCTTTAAGTCCTGTAAGTTGCGAGGTCCCTGGGTTGGACTTGTTTGTGAAGCACATCCCACAGATGCTCAACTGGATTGAGATCTGGGGAATTGGGAGGCCACATCAACATCTCAAACTCGTTGCTGTGTGAACCACTGGTACTTTGTAGCAGTGTCCATTACTCTGCCGAAAGAGGCCATAGCCATCAGGGAATGAAAAGTTTCCACTGAAAAGGGTGTACATGTTCTGCAGCAATGCTTAGATAGGTGGCACATATCACATGGATGGCAGGACCCAAGGTTCCCCAGCAGAACATTGCCAAAGCACCACACCACAATGCCTCCACTGGCTTGCCTTCTTCCCATAGTGCATCCTGATGCCAGGTGTTCCCCAGCTAAGGGACGCACCCAGCCATCCATGTGATGTAAAAGAATTCATCAGACCAGTTCTGATTCTCACGTGGCTATTGTTGGTGCTTTTGGTGGTGGATAGGTACATATAGGCATCCTGACTGGTCTGCCTCTATGCAGCCCCATATGCACCAAACTGTGTTGCACGGTGCATTCTGAGACCTTTCATCAGAACCAGCATTAACTTTTCAGCAATCTGAGCTACAACAGTTTGTTTGTTGGATTGGATTGGTCATTTGGCAGCCAATGACCCTGTTGCTGGTTCAATCGATCGATAGATAGACCACTGCAGACAAGGAAACCCCAATATTGCATTTTTCCTGCTTTGAAGACATCATTGTTAAGAACAAAATGTTAACTTGCTCTCTAATATATCCCACCTACTAAGAGCTGATAATGAAAAGATAATCAGTGTTCACTTCACCTGTCAGTGGTCATAATGTTACGCCAGACTGGGGTACATAAAAGCTAAACATGCACTGACAAAAGATGATAAACATGAGACCACAATACAGTACCATAGTTAAATAAGGTGTGTTCCTTTTGCTCAAGCTTTGGTCCAAGACGTTTATGGGACCCTGGAGAACCTTGGACACCTCTGAACTCTTTCCCTGCAGCACTGCCATGTGAAGAGCCTGCTGCAATGCAGGCTGTGCAAAAAGGACAAAACGGGTTTAATTACAATTGACCAAGCAAGTGTGACTGAGGTTAAAGAATTGGACAGACTGTTTAACACTTGTTTCTGTGCATAGTTCTTTTGATAACGTGACTTTTTATAATATAGCAGCGTGGATTTACATCCGCTTTTCCACGAGGTTCACAGACGTACAGTAAGAGGATTCTGTACAAGTGAACGTACAAAAGGATGAACTGAAAATGGGTTTAAAACAGCAGATTAACAGCAAACTAAAAGGTCTGCTCATTTATGTAGAGTATACCTGAAGAACTGTGGCCTCCCATTCCAGCCACTGATCGCAAAGCTCACTGGATTCTTGTCCGTTTACTTCAAACAGGTATCTAAGGGGCACATGGTAAGAGATCAATTTTATACTTGCTGCTAAAATAGGTAAAGCATAACCATACAGTTTTGGTTCTACTGACCAAAGCTAACATTGAGAAAACCTGGGAAATAAAGCCCAAACATATAGTTGGGTTGTTATTTTATTGGAGAAAAACACGGTTTTTGTGGTTTAGGCTCTGTACGTAAACAGAATGGTAACTAAAGTGCATGATGATAGAATTATTTCTAGAAAAACAACCTCACAAGAGGTTGGGGTGGTAGGTGTATCATTGTCAAGGTAAATCAGGAGACACATTCATAAATGAAATACAGATGGTTTACAACAAGGTACAATACACTGGTTACACTCATGAATATAAAGGCCAAAATTAGACAAAAAAACCAAACAAACATCTAAAACAGCTTGACCATCTCTGTAAAAAATGGACAGATGCAACAAAGATTAATTTGCATCTGAATAATTAGAAGAGAAAAGTACAGAGAAGCAAAGGAACAGCTCATGATCTGAAGCATAGCCCATCATTGGTCAGACATGGTGGAGGCAATGTTATGCCATGGGTATGTGTGGCTGCTAGCAGATCTGGAGAACTATTTTTTATTGATGGTGTGATTGCTGATAGAAATAGCAAAAAGAATTCTTAAGTCTAAAAAGCTGCAGCAAATCATAAACAGTTAATTCAAACATTTTGTCAAGCCTGTTGAGGTGACGCTGATAGTCTGCACTTCAGACTTTCATGGTCAAGCTGGGTTGCCATCTTTATTTTATTTTATTCATTTATTTAAGTTAAAATCCAGATGTTCATCTGGACGTAGAGTTTTCAGTGGGAGAAACGTTTCGTCACTCATCCAAGTGACTTCTTCAGTCTCAGCTGACTGCAGGTTTCCCCAACCTTATAAACAGTACATTTGCATAATGTACTGTGGTGGTGTACAGAAGCAAAACTACTAACTTTGCATCTTTTTCCAGCAAATTATTGACCTAACTCTACACTACCACTCATACAGAGCCAAGCAAAATGCAGTTTACTGACCGGCAGATGGCATTGGAACTGAAAAGGTATTGACCACTAGGCAGGGCCAGGGCTGGCAATGTTGGACGGCTGAGGAAAGGCACCACCCTTTCTGGGAAAATGGAAAAAGAGACAAAACCTTTTAACAAATGTTATAGTCCTGGACTAGTTAGATTAATATTGTTTATTAAATCTATTTGGAAAACGTAGTCACACATTTCAGTCGGAGCACACACTTTTAATGGTGGTTCTTTATACAGCATTATTACAGCAGATATTTACCTTTATTGCATTCACCTGAAGTAATGAGCAACATTTTGGATTCAGTATAAAAAATATTTTTCAAACTGTTTTTTTTTATTCATACATTTCACGTGCATAAATGAGACAATGTGCTAACGCGCTTGTAACACAGTTTATATATGAGTGATCACATGCCAGATGGCCCTTGTTATTCATCTCTGTGATTCAGGATTAGAACACATCTGGGGTTGGACCATTAGGATGAAGCTGGAGTTTATTACTATTTTATCACGGGGTTTATCACGGGGTGGCTGTAGCTCAGGTGGTAGAGCGGGTCACCTCTGGGGTCCTTAGGGACTAAGTAAAGCGCTATAGAAATGCAGGCCATTTACCATTTATTAGAAACTAATTCACATTATACTAAATTAAAACTTACTGCTAAACATGATCTAAGCAAGTTTTGCAAAGGGTCAATATCATCAAGTATAGGTCAGAACTATGAGTTCCAAATCCTTTACTAAACCCTCTCCTAACTGTGAAAGGAAGCCGCAGCACCCAGAAAGAATCCACGGACATGGGGAGAACATGTAAACTCCAGAGATGCTTTTCCTGTCTGATTTCTCTGTGATAAAGGTTTTTTGGCTTCTGGTTGGCTTCTTGGATTCCTAAAAGTGACTTTATTGGGTGTAGCCAAAACCCACCAAGCACGAATAACAGTGTTGGACAGGTATGCCATATCACAAATTGGCACCCTTAAGTCTACCTACTGTCAGCTTTGGTGAAATATGTCCTTCTCACCTCAACGATAAAGCAACGAATAAAGAAAAACCTTTTTCTCAAAACGTGTTGGCTTTTCTAATTCTGACACTATGAAATATCCTACAAAATAAATATGTACTTTTGTAATAAAAACAACACAGTCCTCTAACTTTATAACAGTAAGCTAATTCAAACAGACTATACTCCAGCTGTAGCTGCACACTGGCTAAAAAAAGCAAACACCATCACATCACAAGTTGGACAAGCAAACAAGCCTAAAACATGACAAACGAACTGTGATGTTCAGTAAAGGTAATTCTAGACGCAGATATTGTTCTCTTCACTCATTGTGACTGACACTGACAGACAGATGCCACCAGAAGGTTGGCTAACCACCTAGCTCGCTAGTAAACAGTCACAAGCGTTAAAGGACAAATTTAACTCAAACTAGCATAATGGCTAGCATGTTTTACCAAAATACTGTCGTTATTCGTTATAATTACAGGTAATGACACAGAGGAATGCTAACCTCACTAGGTTTTCTTACCATCGTGGTTGACAAACTGAACGTCGCACTGCACTCCCGTCGCTTCTAACGCTGCTAGCGCCTTCAAGCAGTGCGGGTTGCCTTCACTTACGAAAAGCTTCATTTGTCCGTTGGTAGCCACACAAACTAAAGACTGATTGTTATTTTTTAACACTTTTAAACAAGACAAGCCGCTGCTCAGTAGTAACTTCGCCGGTGAGCGCTGACCACGCTGATGCAAACACTGTTAAAAATGACGGGAATGTAGTTTTAGGATGTTTAATGTGCCGCTTAGAGAAACAGAAGTTCGCTCTTCAGACGACTACACCTCCCATAAACCCTTTCCCAAACAGTCATTTTAGCAGTAATGAGGTGTGCTTGCTCTAATTTAATAGCTCAGCATCTCCGGGCGGAGTACGCTGTTCGTGTTGCGCGCTCTCTGATGGGACACGCCGCAGAGTATAAGGAGTGCATCCCATCGTCACCATTCAGGAGAGCTGATTGGTTCTGCGTACACTCATATTGGGCCACTGTAACCAATCTTAAAACACCAAACCCATACAGCGCAGACTATTTTTTTTTATCCGCTTAAAGAGCGACGAGGCTCCATCATCATGGGCTGCAGGGGTAACTTAGTGTCCATGCGCGACTGTTAATTTGGAAAAGTGTACCTAGGAGTTCTTTCTTCTGCTCCCGTTAGGCAAATTGTGTGAAGTTATCTTTAATCTTCCCACGAGAGAGGCAAAGCAAACTTAGCGAGGCGCAAGAGCTGATATATCTGCAGCGCGCTCTGGAAACATAACTGAGCTGTCATCACGTCGCTGCAAGGTGAGTTGTGCCCCTCACACGAAAAAATCATATTTCTGGATGAATATTGAGCTGTTAGCACGGAGAACTTATTTTCCGCAAAAATATTTATAAATTTTTGCAAAAACTAATTGTGATCCAGTTTGAATTCACTGATATTTGTGGAAACACTGAACCACAAGATGTTAGGATTTAATGTGGGGGAGTTGTTGTTGCCTCATTGGGCTACAGATAGAAACTTTCATTGTCACGCAAACACACAAAAGACAGAAGATTTTTGTGTTATGTGTTTGAATTTTTTTTTTACTTATTGATTTCCTTTACCTTCACCTTGATTATGCTTCATTTTGATGTATTTTGGACGTAGGCATTAATTTTGTGGGTAAATATGAGAATTATTCCACCTAAAGTTTGGGTGACAAGGTTTACTCTTTGTTGTACTGTAATATATAGGGCCTGTCAGTTCTGCCTCTATAAATAGGTCGCATATGCCAAGTTTACGTGCCTACTTTTTTCCAAAACAAATATTTCAGACCATCAGACTTTCAAACCACATGCTGCCCATACAGTTATTACAGCTGCTGAACTGAAACAAACCCACAAACGGCTAACTTATAGGCCCAAGACAAAGGCAGATTTTCAACCTCCAACCATTTCCTGCTGAAGAGCACTTTCCACTCTTCAAAGTTTCCTCTCCCCCTCCCCTTATACACACAGTATTGATTTCTCACTCTCCATTTTTCTATTGTGTTTTCTTGACTAATTCCATTACTACGATTGTGCAGACACCATGACTCTCTGTTGGCCATCTCATCATCTTTTTAAAGGTCGCACTGATAAAAAACAATCCTTGTATCATCACTTTACATGTGACACTTTTCATACAGAAATATTTGCATCCTGCTTCTGACATTACATGCGTTGCATACAAGCGCATGGATGGGTTAACCACAGTGTGTGATGGAAACACTGACTGACGCATAGCATTTTCGCTCTTTCATAATCATTCTTAAGTCCGCGCAAAGCAGGAGATTTGCTCCCTTTTTCACCAGCCTGTGACGACAACGGGCTCCAAAGATTATTCTCTGCTTGCAACTTTGCTGATTAAAAGTGCCCCCATACCAGTGTTACAAGTTCACTCTAATTACTGCCTTGCTCCACAGACTGCTGTGGATGCGGTGTCAAAGAAAAGATTGAGGGACTCGAGCGTTTCACATTGTGGTATGTTACTTGTCAGAGTATTCTTGCTGCACTGGAGTATCTCAGTAAGTCTGTGGGCAGTCTGTTTTTCTCACAGTGAGAAATGTGTAGCTGCTTATGTGCAACATGCAGTACAAACATGTCCTTGCAGTAGCAGCTCATTTGGTGCAGAAAGACCTCAACTCATGTTTGGGTTTTCTGCTTTACGGACTGTTTCTCCATCTCTGGTTCCTGAAGACATCTGGTCCAGAAAAGCAGCCCTAAAGGCCCCCGAACCCACCATATATTGCTTCATTGGTGTTCATTTATTAGTTTGTCTCTTGGTTATAAAGCACTTTATCCATGATTAACTTGTTTTAGCTTTGAACTTAAATTGTTTGTGTGGAAAATATATTTTATAGACTGGTCTTCGACTGTTTCCCAGAGAGAAAACTGCCTCTGATTTGTCCAACCTCTTTATGTCAAGTAGGAAATGCTGAATTTAATGTATTTGCAGAGGAAAATATGACGTAGAGCAGATGCTTAATCAGATCCTGTTCGAAGTCGTGTAGCAGGTGTAGGTTAAACGATTAATCAAACAATAAGCAAGAAAAACGTACACTGATTAAAGTCTAAGTTATAAATATCACTCACAGCTGCTCAGAGACAAAATTTTCTTTTAATTTTCTTTTAATAAATTACTTGGACTTTACTGTAATCGTGGAATTTGTAGCAGCAGTTGGGTTGTTTTTAAGTCACAGTGACAAAGTAGTGTGTGGTATGTTCATATCATAAATATAGTCATTAGCAATTTGTGTCATCTGCTTGAATACCACTAAATCACACTGGCGTGCGGTGATATTATGCCACTGGTCACCCACACCTCCCGCTGTTTTCTCTTCCGATCCTCACCCACCCATACGCACATCTTTTGGCATCTTTTCATTACATTATCATAATACATATTGTTGCATCCCATTGGAGAACAGCACAGCTTTTTGATTTACCTGCTATACTGTGTCTATATGAAAACCGTGTTAGCAACTACTGTGCAGTAAAGCAGTGGTGCTTACATTGACATTCGTGCTCGGTTTTAATCCCTGTTTAATCCTCCTTGCACTTAAAGTATCAATGTGGTCATTTTTGCTTTCAGTAGTCTGTGTCATGCATGTACAGACGTTAATGTGACAACAGGAATCATACATGCTAACATGGTGTTAGCATTGAAATGATAGAATAGAATAGAACTTTATTGTCATTGTAGTTGTACAACGAAATTTGTTTGGAGCTCAGAGACCAGCAGCAAGAGGCAACATAATAACTTAATAAATAATGAAATAAACGTAATAAAAGCAGCAATATTAAACATAAATTCTCAATAAATAACAGCAGACATGACATGGGGTAAAGGGAAAGAGGGAGAGGTAGCTGTTATGTATTTGGTGGGGGGGGGTGCGTTGTGAAATGATGCGTTAATTTAAAAAGTTACCGATTTAAAAAAAAAAAAAAATCTCCAACTGTTTTCAATCATTTTAACCTTTCTTAAAGCAAATGGATTAAAATGCGGTATTTGCTGCTTTTCTTTATTAAAAATAACTGTAACCTAAATATTTGAAATCTCTTCTTTTAGGGTCTTATTGGTCGTACACTTTAACTGATCGCTTGACACTTTGTAAACCTTATTGTTAAGTGTGCAGTGCCCCTTTATTGAACAAATAATCCCTTTAACGCTCTGAGGGCATCACAGCTGTGCCTCTGTGTAAGCGTGTCTCCGCTCTATACCCTTTGCCTTGGGACGTTTAGCTGCTCTTCCTTGTGCCTCAACACTATCGTGCTCACTTTAGCTACACACAGCTAAAAGTGGGTCTTTGACTTGCCTGATAGCTTTTGACAGCTCACTCTCATCCCTGGTGGATCAATGGAGCTCAGCGCTCTTCATTAGAAACATCAATGTACCTCACATTCCCACAGGCTCAGCAACAACTAACCAGCCCAGTCAGAGAAGATTCATTTTTTATTCTGTAAATAATAAATATTGACTTCCACATGACGTTTGGTTTGGGAAATATCGCAGGAATGTGGTGAAAGCAGGCTAGCTTGTTTGCTCATCATTAACTCATATTTAATATATGAGTATTAGCAATAATACATTTATTTATAGTCACCCGTTACTGACCAAAAAAGGTTATTATTTATTTTGATTTACTTCATAATGTATAGAAAATAAGACATGGCACACATGTTGTGCTTCAGACAAACCAAAAAATCAGGGCTCTGCAGACACGATGTCTTGCTTTATCAATCTTTATCAACTAAATAAATCAGTCTCTTTAGTTCCTTATCAAAATTTGCTTTAGTGCTGAAGCAATTTCCTCACATTAATCAGTCATTCCACTCACAGTGACAATTTTGACAATTCAGAATCATACAGTATATTCTGGTTCTGGTTTCTCAGATGAGCGGATTTGCTGCTTTTATGTGTCCCCCCCTAAAAATGAATTATTGTCAAACATATAGACATTTTCACATAAGGGGAAAATATATAAATGTTTTGTTAAATAAGGTAACGTGTAGCAGCCATGTTCACACGTGTACTCTGAGACAGCAAAAACTGTAAAATGATCTTTGGGTTTAAATGTTCAGGGGACAAGTCGAGCACAATTAACACGTTGCCTCGGACTGGAAGATCTCTGCATTTATTTCTCTTGTATTTTCTCACATTTGAAAATGAAATGTTGCAGAAATAAAATTTGCTCTTGTATCTCATAGGTTGCACTCATAGATTAAGATAGCTGTAAAACAGTTTTGGAGAGCAGAATGGTGTAATTTTATTGACTTTGAAATATGATGTTAGTATTTTCAAAGTGAAATCACAAGATGATTTCAACATTTTGTGCTGTTTCTTATATGTAAGCTGCTTCCTGAAATAAGAAGCGTTTTCATGCTTGTTTGATACTTAAGCTAAAAGTGTGCAGGCCGTGTGTTTTTCACCTTATTTTCTTCTGTAGAATCCAAAAGCTAATTAAAAAAACGTGACACTTGCTTTTAAAGACTCTAAAGTGCCCCCTGGGCAATCATGCACTACTTTGCCGAACTGGCAAACACTGGTTTGCCTGGTTGTTTCTATTCAAATGTGGGAAATGAGAACTTGAGTAGTGTACATGTGAAGTCTCTAAAGAAGTTTGCTATGTGTCGATGCAGGCTGCAGGGTTCATTGTAAACACAAGCGTTGCATCAGCAAACCCTTGAAATGATGGCATCACATATATGCAATGCTGCGATGCGCAACAAGAAAAAGATAACACGTACTGGGGACACTGGAGATCGCTGTTAGTCACAGACGTTGTTGTCATCACGACAGTAGCGGGCTTGAGCCAATGGCTGCTCTCCTGTCATTTTCTGCTCTTCTGATTGGCTCAGTAACGGTTAACTCAGCTGATCGTTAAAAGAATCCAGCCCACCTGTTTAATCACATATAAGCGCATACATGCTTTTATACACAGATTCATCATCCTGCCATCACACTGGGAAACGCAGTGTGTGTTTCAGTGTCTCTCTCTGGTCTAATCATCAATAATGCATGGCTCTGCGAGGATGAAAGGCTGTTTTGGCTTGAGGCGTGTGTCTCGTATGGAGAGAGACATCAGCCCTGGTAGTTATAACTGTACGTCCATAGACTTCATTCCTTCACATGGCTGTCGTCAGCAGAGCTGCTCATCAGACAGTGAGGCGACCGATTTCCAGCTAAATGTGTAAATAAGCTAATTATGGTGAAAAGGGTGTGTTTTTTGTTGTTTTTTTTTTGCCTTTTTTTTGCTGTAGAGGCTTTTTTTTTCTTTTTTTTCCTGAATTAATGGTTTAAAAATAAGAATTGATCGCTGTTCATATTGTGAAGACGTTGTAAACAGACCATGTTTTGAAACATACCAAAAATTTGTTTTGACTTTGGCTGAGGCAGCTTTAACATCGATGATGTGCATCGCTTATTTCTGAAAGCAAGCGTTAAACGCTAGCAGTTTTAAAGTGCAGTTTAGGTAATGCAACATACAGTTTGGCTAAGCGGTGATTTTAGGAAACATTTTAGGCATCCCTGTGCTTATTTTAAGACAGCGCTGTGCTACAGATACCTTTTAATGTAGGAAGTGATGCAATATTTTACTGATTGCAATACTTACCTGACTAAAAGTTGGAGCTCAAGCTGCCAGTGTAGCAGGCAAACTTGGATGCTTGTTTGCATATAGTGATGACACTGTGAAGAACTGAGATATGAAAAGTTGTTTGGCTGCCACAGTAATTAATTCAGCAGCCCTGTTAGCTTACAGTGACTTACTTTTTACTTATTGTTGTGGTAATTAATGTTACTGAGCTGTGTGTCTCACATGCAGCAACTTTTTGTCTCATTTCCCTGCGACGCCTTCGGTTATAGACATTTATATGTAAATACAGTACAGTGTACATGCATGTGAGCGTGCGTTTTCCATGTGTATACAGATACAGCAGTGCACGCGGAAACCCTTTGAAGTTCCTCATTCACTCTATATTCCTCTTTCCCATGTCTCATCTCTCTCTTTGAACACCGTGTAGCCATGATTATTAAAGCCGCCTTCTTTCCACTTCAAACGTATGGAATGAATATGGATATGATATGACACCAAGCTCTCCACCCTTTACTCCTTTCCAGTGCTGCCATGTGGTGAAGTTTGATTGGCCTAGCGATCTTAAATCGTCTCTGTGGGAGATAAACCTGTCATTTATTGGCTTGTCTTTGAGACGCCAGATGAGCTGTTTGGAGCAATTATTACATTGATTATCTGGAATGATATGAAAATTGGGGGGAAATTATTGAAACCTTTTTTCATATGGTTTGTCTTACTTCTCTGGCATCATCTCATGTGCTCTGCATCCTTTTAAAATATCTGTCATCTCTCCTCTAAACATATCGTTTATGACGTTGTAATTTGCATTTACTGTGTAGCCTCAGGATGTTTTTGGCGGTGTTATGACATGTGGGTTTGCATGAATCCCTTAAAACATAAACAACACGTTATTTATATTTCACACCGTTGCTTTTCCAGAACATATGTGAAGTTGCCTTAGATTGTAGAGGGCCCTCAGAAACACAAACAGAGAAAGTTGCTTGCAGCTGTGATGCCATAGAAAATCATCGTCACGTGCAACGGTAAATGAATCACTTGTAGATGTTTGGCTTTTGGTTCAGTGCTTAGGTTAAACATTAAAGGCAACCATACGACGAAGAGGAAGAAGTGCAAAAAAATATATATTATTGATGACAAATCACAAATGCGGAGAACAGATGTTGGCTGTATCGGACAAATTTAAATGTGTTAGCAATGACTGCTTTCACGACACTGAAAAGAGGCTCTTAGTCTGTTTTGAATGCCTTCTCTATAATGGGGCAGAGCTCTGATAGCTACAGTTTGGTGATGAACATGTAGGTAAAAGACCTGCATGCCTGTTGGAAAAGTGTGTTTTGAACACATGATTTGAAGATAGAGTTGTTTGGCCATAACTGACCAAAGACAGATTTACTTCATACCACTGGGAAGCATGATGCTGGAAACGCTCTGCTTTAGCATTGCCTCACTGCTTCATAGACCGGGCAGCTTGCAGCCAGTGATTCAGCTGTTAATTGTGCATCATACCAAAGAGTGCTTGAAAATAAACGTCAGGCCATCTGCGCTTCAAATGTTGATGCTGAATGGAAGTGGGACCTTTCGTGACGATTCTATAAATCCACATATTAATGGCTCCAGAAGAAGAAATCCAGCGTTACGTTATAAGCTCGTCGAAAAGATTTGAATCCCACTGAAATGTTATGGGATGTTTAACAGACAGTACATGCAAGAAAATCCCCAATCATCTTCGACTGAACAGCAGCTGCTAGAGAATGGTGGACAGCTATGCAAAAAGTATATCAGAAAGTTATTTCTGCCCAAGGGGCAATACTATAACACGATGCTCTGAGACCATAGATACCGTATATCTTCCATTAGTAGCCTGTCTCTTTTAAACACCGGTTTCTAATAAACGTCGGTTTGAAAACATATCACGACAAATAGCCGCCGGTCTCCAATAGTAGCCGAACGACCTTCGACCCGGAAGTCCCTCCACGCTGTCATCAGTCCTCCCGCGTCTCATCACTCGGCCAGCTGTTTCCAATCAGCCGTCATCTACGAGGAGCGGCATTTAAGCTGGATGTCCGTACAGTACCCATGCTTAGGATTTTAGAGGGACGCCTCTTGTCTGAAATGGGTACATATTCTGTAATATGGCATATGTACTTATATCATGTACATATGATATACATACTGGTGGGTGGGTGTTTTAAAATGTGTATTTTTTTTTCAAAAGATATGCATTTCAGATGAAGTCATTTTAAATATGAATGAATGCTTTGAAAAATGTTTGACTAAAACATGCACAGCAACCAAGGAGGCGTTTAATCCCTAAAGTACTTAATCCAGTGGCCTCTCCGGATTGTTGATTTGACTGAAACATACTGATGCTATAACATCACGTCCTTCTTACTCATAATTCAGAGTGGTATGTGAAACTTTTTCGACTTATCCGAAACGTATCCAGGTATTAAATGGCACGCATCAAATGAAACGTGAGACGATTTTCCTCCGCTTCACGTCTGTGCGGTCGTGTGTAGAGTATTTCTGACGTCCAGCGACACAGTTGACTAGCCAGCTTTCCAGTTGGATCAATAGCTCAATCAATCAGCTGGACTGCTGGTTGCTTTTGTTTGTTCAGCGCACAACGACTCTCACGTGGTTTCTTCCCCTCGTTATGTTTCTAATTCTCAAGTTTAAGTATTGTTTATTTTCATGAATGAGTAACATCCACCTCACTCTCATTCTGTCTCTTTCATTCTCATTGCTTTCCATGCACAGGCAAAATGCTGGCTAAATGATGGCTGGTAGGGGTCAGCAGGGGTTCAGTGAGTGGAGGAAGGATAATTGCCTGCATGGGATTAACTGTGTTTTGTGAGGTCTGTGCATGGATGAATGATAAAGACAGCCTCTGTTTGATTTTCTGCAGGACGGAGCTGCTAGGGTGTGTCCATGTTGATGCTTTTCTCTTCCTCAAAACTATCTTTTTTTTTTTTTTTTTTTTTTATGGA
>VURO01012372.1:42594-66752 GCA_015108175.1 Pelvicachromis taeniatus
AATCTATTTAAAGAGTATTTTTATAGGACTGTTTTAGCCCTTAGATATTGCTTCGTTACAAGTGTGTGGAAACCACAACATAATTACTGTGATTGATTGTTGTACATGGTGTTCATGGCATTGATATGGTGCCTCCAGAGATTTGTGGAATGTGTCTGCAGGTTTTTGATGCTGAATAATAAGCAGAAACTCACTGTCACATTTAGCCTATATGTGTTCCTCGGTGGTCGGGTCGGGACTCAGCAGGGGTCATTTGGATATGTGGAGAAGCATTGGGTTTTATTAATCCTTTGTTAGCAGAAGCAACAATAAGAGATTTCGTATCGTGCTACACGCTGGAAAAATAATGCACATATGATAAAATAAGATCAAAACTCTGTTATGAGATTGTTCGTCAAATGCATCCTACCACATGTAATCATGTGAAAAAGAAAGTTTTCACACGACTCTATGCACTCCTACGAAAAAACAAGTACCACCTTTTGCTTTTTTTTAGCCAAGTGCTGCTAATCAGATGCACTTGATCAGCAAGTACACCCCTATAAAAAGCAGAACTTCTTGACAATACAATTATAAAATGACTGAGCAAGTATGACTTGTTTAGATAGGTTGTCTGGAGAAAGGAACATGGTAGCACATCTTTGCTATGCAAACTTGCATCTGATAATCCTACACGGTTTCTGCACCAGTGTACTTTGGAAGGATAAGACCATGTCGGTGGCCATAATGCACAGCGCCACATTTGTTTTGTCAGCACCAACACTTTATAGCGGGTGTCAAGCATGGTGTTGGAGAGGTGATGAGTTGGGTTAATTTTGCAGACACAGGACCTTCCAGTTACTAAGTTGAACATGAACTCATCTGTTGACCAAAATATGCTAGAGTCAAACGCGAGGCCATCTGTCCGACAGCTAAAACTTGGCTAAAATTGACTCATGCAATAGGAAGATGATCCCAAACACACCAGCAAATCTACAACAACACTGAAAAGGAAAAGAAGCAATAGTCTGAACACCACATACAGTCATGCACAGCTGCATCTTCCACTGTCTAGACTTTTGCACCCACAGGAACTTGACCATTCAAGCAAAGCGCGGGTGCACAAATTATACCACTTTCATTCATTTAACCACATTCATAAACTCACATCTGCAACAGTTTCCTTCCCGAAATTTTTCCCAGCCGCACAAACGAACCATCAAAATTAAAGTGTTACACAAATTAGTTGCTGCACCAAACACATTGTTACAACATGTCAGTCCTCATAAATTCAGTATAAGTAATGCTTCTCTCTTGTGGTTATGTTGTTTTGTCGTAGCATTATAGCGAGCGACCAACTGTGTATGAATAGAGATGATGAAGAAGAGGTGGTGAAACATAAAGAGAAAGAACAAAAGAGAGAAAGAAATGATGCACAGGAGCGTCTTACGTTCAACACGTATACAAACAGCTCAACAATAAACGCTATAGGTGACCTCGTTAGTGTGACAGTTTCACTTTAATAGATAAAAGCAATGGTTGCAAAACATATTTATGATTAATAACAGTTATAATGTACGGAGCCCTGCAAGGGACATGGGAGAAAAAAAAAGTAAGATGAACTTTTGGGAGATCTCGCAAAAGTTTTGCGGGATCTCGCAAACCTAGGCTGCATGCTTCGGAGGACCCAGCCTTCGCGGTCTACATGGGCCGGGTCGGTGTAGCCTTCAGATTTGCATCACCAGCTGTTTCGATGGAGTTGAATAAACTCAGCCATCTGCTCCTTGCTATCTAAAATATAACAGGACACTGGAGTAAATTCGCTACCATCTCACACTTCAGTTTTCTGCGGACTGCGGGGGGGTTGAAAACAATGTACAGGGAGTCTGCTATTTTCGCCGGCTCTAGTGAACCTTACCCACCAGCTCGATCGCTGAGCGGGTTGTCAACAGACGTCTCCGAAAACGTTGGAGCACTTTTGCAAATATGTGATGTCTTGATAAACTGAGCAGATATTTGAGGTTTACACAGCTACATTCTCGCCTGAAAATATCTTAAAAGTTTATTTTGTGACCCAGAAAGAGTTAAAATAAATTAAAACGAAGTAGCTGCCACCATTGTTGGAAACTGGAATTGGCTGGGCCGCGCTATGAATTCTGGGATAGGTTGGGCCATGAAGGATACACCCGACCTGCGACGTAACCGGTCTACAAATGCAGCCTCCGAAGGATGCAGCGCTTTGGAACTTTTGCCAGATATCACAAAAGTTCATCTTAATTTTTTTTTCTCCAATGTCCCTTGCCGGGCTCCGTAATACTGGCTCTTCTGTGTGGTTTATAAATCAAGCAAGTAGGCGACAGGAGAGAAAAATCTGTTATTGCTCCATTAAGTGTCTGATATAACTCCATTACTATTCCAAAAGTTAAAAAGTGTTTTAGGAATATGGGAGTAATGTAATCATGTGCTGTAGCCTCTGCTACAGTGGGGTGAGACGTGGCTGTGTTTGACTTAAGAACGATGTTTTAATATATCTGCTGAGGTAGACAGCAGTGGGACAGGAAGCTTCAGGTGACACAAAGGCTCAGTACTGCCCCCTGGAGTAAACTACCGTCACATTGGTTTGTGCACATGCGTCACACACTCATTCATACACACCATGCTCCTTCAGTTAATAACTAAAAGGCAGTGTTATGTAACGGTGACCAACCTGCTTGTAAGTCAATCGGTTTGCCTCAGCTATATTTGATAGAAAAATTACCTTTAGTGCTTCAAATTAATTTAATTGGATTTATTGATCTCCTTCTCTTGTAACTGCTTCTTTAGTGCTCTCTGTCAGGGTGAGTGCAGATTATTACTTTGGCAGGTTATTTAGTAATAAGAGGTAGCATGATGTATTTGTTTCTGAGATTACTATTATTATTATTATTATGACAGGGTATTTTGTAATAAGTATGCAGGAGGATTTCTTTTATGGGATTTCGGTCTCTTCTTGTCTCCTCTGTATGGGATTTCTGCCCGCCTTTGTTGAAGCCACAGCAATCTGCTGTTAGGTGCTTCCAGTTTGTACGCTTATTTTTTTTTTTTATTCATACACTATAGTTGAGTAAGAATATTTCAGTAACAATTTGGAGTAAAATTCAGACATTTTCTAGGCATTAAAAGTTAAGTAAGGGTGCCTCCAAAAAGCAGTTAACTTCATACTGGTCATGGTAAAGAGAAAGTATATCCTCGTTCATTTCTTTAAGTTCTTTCAAAGGTTTTACATGCGACAATGTCATAAAAAAAAGATACATTTTTTACCATGTCTTAAAATTAGGTAAATGAAGCCTGAGATGATCAACAGCATGTGATGTATTATGCTATGTCGTGATTTATAACTAACCTAAAATACAGAAGCGGTGTGTGGAAAAAACCCATGATTCAGCTGCTTGTGGAACCACTTTTAGCAGCAGTAGGTTGAAGTAATTGTTCTCCGTATGACTTTATCAGTGTCTCACATGATTGTGGAGGAATTTCAGCCTTCCCTTCTTCACGGCATTGCTTCAGTTTATTGAAGTTTGTGGGCATTCATTTATGCACCGCTCTCTTAAGATGTCACCCCAGCATTTTAATCAGGTTGAGCTCTTGACTTTGACATTCTGACATTCTGTTAAAATTTGCTGGTGAGCTTGGGGTCATCATCCTGTTGCCCCCATGGCCCAATTTGGGTGTTGTTGGACAGTTGGCCTCACATTTGACTCCAACATGCTTTAGTATTCAGAGGATTTCCTGTCAGCTCAGTAACTGCAAGGTGTGAAGGTTGTGTGACTCCAAAACAAGACGTGTTTGCTTTTTTCTAAGTGTGGCACTTATATCCGTTATGACCAGACATCTCCAATTTTGTCTAGTCTGTCCAAAGGACATTGTTCAGAGGCTTGTGTTTTTATCAAATGCAACCGTTTACATGCTAACTGAGGCTTGTAGAGTGTGGCGCATTTGGGGTTTGGGGTTTTCTCTGTACGCTGTGACCTAGGGGTCAGTTTGCTCCAGAGCAGCAACGCTCTGCTTTTATACAGGTACATGCTGATGACCACTTAATCGAGTGTGGTTGATCAGCACCACCTGTTTGCAACTTATGAAAACAGGGTGTGCACACTACTTCTGCATTTCAGCTTAGCCTTTGTTCAAAAATAATCACAGTCCAATATATCAGGTTTTGTAGTACATCTGAGGTTACATTTACCAGATTTTTGAATATTTTGTGTCCTGATATGTCCTGAGAATATACCATTTTTACCATGAGTGTATGGAAGAGCAAATGTGTGATAGAAATAAATGAATATTGCATATAACCAGAGAAAGCAGTGCTCGTATGAATGGTTTCAGAGTAGAAAAGTGCTACAAAGGAACTAGTCTATTTACGCACACATGTAATTTTTTTTTCCCATTTTATTTTCCATTTGATTAATTTATTTAACTTGTGCTTTTATTCATTTGCATTTTTTATTTTTGCATATTAATGTTGAATTTTATTAGCAGATTTTGGCAGTTTCTGTCTTACATAAAGCTTTCTGTGCGATGTGGTACGTATATATGATCCTCCTGCCAGAAAAACTCGACTACTATACACACTGTGTTTTGGTCCGAGGCAGAGTTCTCACATTCCTTCAAAATGCAATATTTACCCTTTTCTGATTAACTTTTCCTTCTTATACACTTTTAACTTTGGCCGTCTGTCTCTACTTTCTTCCCTCTCATTTTTTCTCCTTTCCCTTGTTATTATTTATGCGTAAAAGGTTCCAACAGAGTCTTATCTCTCCCAGCTGTCCTGGCAGGACTCTCCACTTTATACTGAAAAGCAGACAGAGAAGCGTCAGTCACAGTCAGAGCCACCTAGCCCTGCTCCAGGTGACCAGCCTCTTCAGATCTTGGGCCTATGGGAACAGTACTCTGACGCAACCACAGGCAGATGGTACTATGTCAACAGCATTACCAAAGAAAGCTCCTGGAAACCTCCTCGCCGGGCTCGTGGTCAATATACCAACCAGGTAAAATACCCATCTCAACAGGAAATCCTTCAATGTTCACTCCTCCTCCCTTAATCCGAGTTTGGTTTTTTTCAGCTGATTTAATATGTAACAGTTAGCATTTTCCAGAGTTTAATGAAAGTATCTTCTCATTAGAGAGACCATAGAAGAGGGTCAGGGTGTACAAATGAAAGAGAATGCTAATTTATATGTTCAAATGGATTGACTGTATCAGCACTAAAAGGACCTTTTCAAGCAAAGAAATTCATAAGACCTAAATGAAGCAGCTTTGTTGTTATAGTTTCTTGTTACTGAGACACGGAGCATTGAAGACACAGTGATCACACATCCACAGCTGGAGTGATGGACACTCTATATGTTGTCACGCTGGCAAAGGGTCACATTGAGCTTTACACATTACACGAGCAGTCCAGGGTTTTCAACTCCTGAACATTAAGGTTTTTTTTTTCCCTGCGTTTTTGTGCGGTTCATGGGTTTTTTGTCAAATTAGATTTTCTTGGTTAGGATTCTGTGAGTGTCAGCCCCTGTTTGCTAGTGTTTCCCTGTGTCGTGGCCTCAACATGCCCACCACGTTGGTTGTTTCACGCACTGCTGGAATCACGTTACGTGGATATACAGTATAAAGCCCTTTGTGTCTCATCGAAGTGTTAATTCCTGCTTTATTATCGGGAGTATATGTCACCAAAATAAAACATATTTGTTGGAAAGCACAACTTATCTCTCGTGATTTGCTTTTAGTTTTACTTCCCGTCTCATTATCCTCGATCAGATTCACCTGTTTCTTTTTCCCGTCTCCTCGTTAACCCTCGGATTCCTGAATTACATTGGTTTTGTTACCTTGCATTGCCTCTGTTTGAGATTTGAGCTTTTGGACTTTAATCAGCCAAATTAGCTTTTGAACTCTGCCTTTCAGCACATTCTTAACTTCAACATGACAAGCTATTCAGGAAATTTGTTTACAGTCATGTTTACTGGTCTCTTCTTGTAGCGAAAAACTCTGTTTGGTACATGCAGAGTCTCCACAGGTAAACATTGCATTGGTAATGAAACTGTAACTGAAACACATTACAGAACTACACAGTTTTTTCTGAAAGTGAAATGAGGAAGTGCACATTTAATATTACGTTGCAGCGACTAACTGTTTAGCTTGTCAAGAGAAAACAAAAAGAAGCCAAATGAAACCGTGAACTGACTCTGTCTAAATGTAACAAAGTCCACGCAAATGTTTGTTTGTTCACTCTGTGCAATAAATTAAAAAACATGTTCATGAGGGAATATTTGCTCAGCTATTTATTGGCCTGACTATTTCCTGGAAATGTCCTTTGTTGTTTCCCTTTAACCAGTCAAACACTTAACTGGCAGCAAATGCTGTTTTATGCAAAACTTAATTTTTACATTATTTCTATGTCAGAATCGTTTGTGAAATCTTAATTAAGCAAGTTTATTTTTTGAAATATTAAATCAATTATAATTCTATGATAGCAAAAACTAGAAAATAGTATTTGCTACTTTGAATAGAGAGCAGTCTGACAAAAGGCCCCAACTTTATTACATGTTATTGTCATTATTTATAAGTGTGAATGGGTAGTTACTAATAGAAACACTGGAGGCCAGTCTTCTGATATTCATAATAGGTAGTGTAAGTAAGGCCCTTACTGTTTCACACATTATATATTTTCTGTGCCTTTGGTAGGCCGGTCCAGGACAACCTCAGACGTTACCCAGGGACACCAGTCATCTGTCACTATCCCTTACTGCAGCAGGCAATGGAACAACGCACAGGGTAAGTATACTGTCCTTCTAGAGAGGCGGTCACATCCAAGTTTGCTGAAGACATTTAATTCAAAAACTATTAGCTGAGCTTATAGAGGACATAACTTTGAATGCTTGCAATCCTTGAGTAGGTTTGTGAATTGAGATGGTGAGCATTGAAGAAAATAAGTAAATCATTGGACATGGTCAGCAACAATACTTAGGTGGACTGAGGGATTTATACGGTTGGTACTTAAGGGTTAAAAGTGTGCTAAGAAAATACTCCCCACCCCGTCACACCACCACCAGGCTGAATCACTGATACAAGGCAGGATGAGTCAATGCTGATATGTTATTTATACCACATTCTGACCCTACCATCCCAATATCACAACAGAAATTAAGACTCATCACACCAGGTAATTTTTTTCCCAATCCTCTACTGACTAGATTTGGTGAGTTGATGTAAATTGTTGAGTTTACACAAACTCAGATTCAGTTTCCTGTTCTTAGCTGACAGGAGTACAGCCTGTTATGGTCCTCTGTTGCTGTAGCAGAAGGGACTGATTTAAGTTTAGCCAATTTTGCCTTCAAGTTTTGCACATCTCTGGGCTGTTCCCAGCTGCTGGGCACCTGCTATTTTTAGAAAGCTTCCTGGAAGTCAGTTTCTCCACAGTTGTACATTTTGAATTTCACCATGGACCTCAACCTTTCTTCTTCCTGCATGTCAAACTGATCCAACTTTCATCTGGAGGATATTCACTGGTGATGAGCGCCTGGAGACCAAACTGCAGTTTTCAGTCCAAGGATCCTCAATCTCTAAAGTCTGAAGCGGGTCAGCTCAGGAAGTGCATCCTGGAATGTGCATGCCCTTATTTTAACATGCATGTCTATATGTGCAATGGACCAGTGAACTGTCCAGCATGTACCCTGCCTCTCACCCTGTGTCAGCAGGGTGAGAGGCTCAACCAGTGAGCATCGCAAATGAGCAAGTCGCAATAATAATATGACTTCCAGGAAGAAATCCAGAAATAGAGGGAGAGCTGAAAGGTGAGGTGCACAGTGACACATCTATCCAGGGACAGTCAGCCAAATTGAAAATATGAGTGTTTTTTTTTCTTATATTTTGTTTTTGTAAAAGCAGAATCAAAGAGATTGTGGATTGTATGTCATACACACCACTCTCACCTCTCGCACGTGGATATATTATACGTCACCCAGAGTGCACCCACACAGAAACTAGATCAACATTGTGCTCCAGATTAAAGCAGACAGACGTGCAGCCATGTTAAAAAGGAGATTATGTCTTTCTTGTTGTTTCATTGTTTCTGACCAAATCTGTCTGTCTAGCTAGATATATCTAGCTAGCTGTCTAACTATTTATTACATGCCCTCTCACACACTTTCTCTCAAATGATGCGTTTCACATGGCTCACCCCTGAAGGTAATAACAAGCTAATGCCTCTTAATGTTGCTCAGATGAGCACATGCTATTAGGGCCACACGGAGACAGACAGACAAGGGTTTTCAACCTAAAACATTACAGAACACGACTAAATTTAAACCACAGTGAAACGTACCATCTGCCTCAAACCAGCCCCTGAACTCACAGATGCCGTCACAGTAAAAGCGCATCATTCATTTCATTTTCATTTTACACATAAGGAGGATTTACAGTGTTCAAATGAGGAAGTAAATTTGTTGTCTAGAGCAAGGTTTTTTTTTCTTCCAGCTTAGGCAACAGATGTCAGTGACTGAAATTGACATGTTCCCTGGATCAGTGAGGACATCTACATGGTGAAGCAATGCAAGCAGCCTGATGCAGATTATTAGAGATAAGCATTTTGCATCTCAAGTTTGCGTTGCCTCAGTGTTGCGTCAGTGTTTGTTGCTCATCAAAAAAATACCCACATGATCAAAGCAGTGGTTCCCCCCATCAAGTCAGCTTGAGATGCCTTCTGTTGACCTATATGTGTCACTTTTTATTCTGGGGTACATATACAACCCAACAGGAACTGAACCCGTGACATATGTCAATGCATGCACGCATGCCGCACAGGTTTGTGACCCAGGTGTTAAAACCCAAGTGGCCCATATTATTTGTTGGCCTAGATAATTCTAAAAGTCGAGTCTTTTAATTTTTAAAAGCCTTTTTGACACAGCTCATCTGTTAAAGACTGAAGCATTGGAGCCGTGATTTTTCTTTTTTTCAGTATTTACAAAAATCTGTAAATTATTAAGATAATTATATGCATGACGTTCTTCTGAGGATTTGCTTCTGCATTGTTTCATGAGAAGTCTTAGTCAGATGAATGATGATGACATCACCCTGGGATTTGGAAAATTCTTGAATTTTTTCAGGGTAAAAAAACCTCAAAGTATTCTGGTGGTTTCACGATTTCATTTAGCAGATACACTCTTTTACTGTGTCTTTGCAGGTTGCACAAACTTTTTATGAAATATGAGGAGTTACTGTTGATAAAAACTAGCAGTTACCAAAGTTTTCAGAAGCCAGACCTCAAACATCTCCTCAACAGCGCTATCTGTCATGTTGCAGATGTCAGATGTGGTCTTGTCAGTGTATTATAGATTATTGAACATTAATTAAACATTTAGGGTGGTGGATGTCCAGCTATGTCTCTGTTTTTGTTTGTTTACTTCTGGTTGCGTTTGTAATGCCACGATTTGGTATGCGAGAAACAGTTTTTCGTTATTATAGTGCCGCATACTTTAACTTCACTGTTTGCTTGTTCGTTACTTTCCACATAACCTCAACATGTGGTTTCACACCTGTGTCTGTTTGGTTTGTGACATATCAAGTATCAGTTGGCTTATCATGGCAGGCAGTTAATATGATTATTGTGGGAATAAATATACTAAGATCAGACTTACAACAGCTCCTCTTTATGTTTTTAAGTCAGTATTTCAGTATTACGTATTACTTTGTAAAAGTTGTTACTTTGCTACTCATAAAACATATAAAACATAAACATTTAGAAAATATTTTTTGAAGCTACTGGCAGACTCATACTGCAATGCTATAAGACCAAATATGCAGAACTAACAAGAAATCACAGAACTGTGAACATTTTTACTCTTTGTACTTTTTCATAATGCGAGCCTGGGTTATAAGTTTTACTTCTAATGCAGAGTTATTACACATGGTTTTTGCTTCTTGCTGAAATAGACACGCTCCGATCTTGCAAACAAAAACTGTCGGACAGCGGTAATTGTGTCAACGTTAGCAAAGTCCTGGTATGAATATTGAGCCGAGAACACACCTTCCTGTCTGAGCTGTTATAAACGAGGCCGACTGTATCGCCTGATAAAGCCAGCTTCCCTCTAGAATGGGGAAGTAGTCATGAGCTGAGACACAAGGGACAGATGAATGGTTTTCACATTTTTCCACTCAGGCGAAAGAGCGTTGCGGTATGAAATGACAGAACGCTGAGAGCTTTAACTCGACAGATAAGAAACAGAAACACTTGCTGACCCAGTCGGTACAGTTGGATACAATCATCCAGTCAGAATGAGCACCTATGCTGTGAGTTAACTTGACTTTTCTATATTTTCTGCATTCTACTATTGGAGCTTTGGCAGCTCATGTGACGTTACCCAATTGTCGATTGTGGTGATATCACTTACTCATATTATACTAATGAGAGTTGATGGTTCTGATTTTATTATAGTGACGAAAAGCTCATTTGACTGTGTTTCTGTGGAGCGCTGTGAACCCCGTTCAGCATCTAGGAGCCTGCATGTTTGAGTCAAACGAGTCCTACACGATTAACGTGTAACCCTTACTGAGTAATATCTGCCTCTTATTAGCGTGAGATGCACAGGGCCACATGTGTTTGTGTGCCTGTGAATACCTCTGAGCAGCGATAGTAAAAAAGCATTTATGTGTTTTATCTGGCAGGATGTGAGCAGGGCAAAGGGGAACAGTTTCACTGTGGTTAGATGAGTGTTGCCCTGGGTTCATTTCTACATTTAACTGAACGATCGTTGCAGCATCCTGTTTTTAACATGGGTGTGATATTTGCCCAAACTGCCGGTTGCCTCTCTTCGATAGTGATAAGGATAGTTTTCTCAGTTTTTACATGTTTGTTATTAATTCTTAATTTGATCATTCTCTGCAGAAAATAAAAAGGGTTTTGACTTTATTTAAATTGAATACATATGTAGTAACTGCTCGTTTGCCTTTGTCTTCTTTGCCCCCCTCCCTCTGTTTCTTGTTAGCTGTCACCTGATTTCCTCTTTGGGAGCCACCAGAGGAATGCTGACAATGGCTGGCAGATGAAACAGGTAAAACTCCTCTCTACATGCTGCACTCGCCAGAGGGTATCTAATGCATTTCACCTTGACTTTCACCTTATAAAACAAGTCAAAGACTAAAAGCACCATTTACCTTCTCTCCCTGCACAACAGGATGCATTTGGTTAACAAAATGGGACATCATAGAACTTTTGGTGACTTTGTCTACCATCTCGACTTTGTCACTTTGTGAGATAAAATCCTGCATCGTGGTATACGTGCATACCGCATCTGCTTGGCCCGACTCTTCTTCTTTAAAAGAAACCTTTAGATGACAGCCCTTCCTTGCCTTTTACTTTTTCCTTTGCAGGCCTGACTGTTAACATATTCCTGAGCGTTTTGTCAGCGCTTTAAGGGCTTTTGGTGGAGGGTGTTTTCCTCATGAAAATCAATGAACTCAAGTCATTAGATTTGCAAAAAGTGCATCTGAGCTGTATTACTGTAGAATATATTAAAGTTATTGCAAGCTATGCTCTTTAGATTCTCAGAGATCAGCATTTATGCATATTAAGGTGGTGAAATAGCAATTCATGGTGTAAAAAGAAAAGCTGTTACCCAAGCAGGTCTTACTGCAACATGTTGCATCACAGTGGGGTGTGGGTGCACTTGGTTTAAAGCCCTTTTAAAGGCCTACTAAAGGAGCAGATTTGGCTCTTAGTGCTAATCCTCCACATGAGGAGATGGCAAACATTAGGAGGGATATTTAGTCTGATTGTTGGAACGAGGTTACATGGATTGGGAAATAAACTTAATTGTGGCTTCTGCTGCATGAAAAGTTGAAGCAGTGTGAATTTGTGCATCAGTTGTGTTTGTACACACAACGGATTGTAAGCCTCAGAAGTTTGTCTGTTGAGTACAGAGGCGCATATTGTGCCTCATTGTGTCTCTGACAAACTTGTTTGCCCCCACCTGTGTAAAACGTTCAGTGTGGATGCTCATTGTGTTGGAGTGCTTCAGATCATACTTGAGTAAATATGGAAATGTGTATGTAACACAGTTGTGCAAGTAGAACTACTGCTCCATTGTTCTTCCTCAGTTGATTAAACTATATGCAGCTTAATTCTGACCTCAACCTGACACAACAGAGAATCGTTAGCTAAACCTTTTAGAGCGCTGATGCAGGGATACATCTGTGTAATTTGCTGCTGCAGAGTGAGGTGAAGGATATGCAAATGTACAAATGATAGCAATAAAATATCTATTTTAGACATTTTTATGGACTTTTTTGCATGTCTGTCACAGAAACAGATAAAGTCAAAAGATCAAAATATATTTGTCAGTAAGTCCACTGCGGGTGCTGGTTCAGTTCACAGGTTCAACAGGTGACTGTACGCTGTCAGGCTAAATGCAGGGGCCAGGGTGTGACTCTAACCTGAGAACCTTTGCTGCATGTCTGTTTCCACTCTTTATTGCTCTTCCTGCTTTTCTGGCTGTTGTTTGCTGTGCTTCAAATAAAAAAACAAAACAAGGCCACTGCAAAAAAAAGCTACAAGAATTTACTTGATTTACTACTTTCGGTGTCAATATGGTTAACCTTTAAAGGTGAAGACCCAATAAAGAGGTATTTTTATCATAGCACCTATGAAAAGTAAAGATCAGAAGTGTGATGAAGTGGGCTGACTGATCGTGACTCCAGGCTTTGTGTGGCTGATGTTTCTGTTTTATTTAAACTACTGAGCATTAACAATGAGTCATAGTTGACCTTTATGGCGTTTGTACTGCTGTACTGTGAAGTATAAGGGAAATCTAATCTTATACAGTTTACATTCAGTTATTCATAAGAGGCTTTAAACACACCATTGTAAAAAATAATAGCTCAGCAAATTGCTCTTTCCTTTTGTGGTGTGTTCGACCCTTTCACAACTCTCCTGAACGTTTGACCTTGAAGAGCATGCAGCGTGCCGCCTCCTCTGACACACTGAACACAATGGCATTTAGTAACACCAGCACCCAGTGCCATGATTCCGCACCCCTGCATGATGTCAAGCAGCAGCTCAACCACTCCCAGTCCATGATCCTGCCTGACAACGACAAGGTATTCGCCTCCTGAGCAAACGTGCCACACAAGCTCATAAACTGTTTTGACAGAGAGAAAGAGGAAATGGAGATACCCGTCAACAAATAGTTATCGCGCAAAACATATGCACATACAACAACAGACAGCTGAGTAGATGACCACTGCTTCCTGTTTTTCAGCTGGTCCAGCAGTGCAGAGATTACTCCTGTAATGTGACCAACATCGTTGTGGAGCCTCCGTCTCCTGTGAGCTCACCGGACAGTGATGGCTGCACACCGGTGAGAAAACTCCACCCGTTAATTTGAAGCTGAAAAATAACCATCCATCCATCCACTCCACTCACTCACTCACTCACTCACTCACTCACTCACTCACTCACTCACTCACTCACTCACTCACTCACTCACTCACTCCCGCTTATCGGGGGCAGCAGCCCAAGTAGAGAAGCCCAGACCTCCCTCTCCCCAGCCACCTCCTCCAGCTTGTCCGGGGGGAACACCAAGAGTTAACCCTTCTCACCCAACAATAAGGGAGAGGCCAGCCACCCATCCAAAGAAGCCCATTTCTGCCATTGGATCCGCTTATATTATGCTCGTGACCATAGGTGAGGGTAGGAACGTAGTAAATTGAGAGCTTTGCTTTTACACTCAGCTCTCTCTTCACCACAACGGACCGATACAGCATCCACATTACTGCAGCTGCAGCACCAGTCCGTCTGTCGATCTCCTGCTCCTTTCTCTCTTCACTCGTGAACAAGACCCCGAGATACTTAAACTTTTCCACTTGGGGCAAGAACTCGTCCCTGACCAGAGTGGGCACTCCACCCTTTTCCGGCTGAGGCCCCTCGCCTCGGATTTGAAGGTGCCGATTCTCATTCCCACTGCTTCACACTCGGCTGCAAACCATTCCAAAGCGAGCTGGAGGCCATCAGCCGATGAAGCCAACAGAACCACATCATCTGCAAAAAGCAGTGATGAGATTCTGAGACCACCCAAGCGAAAGCCTTCCGCCACTTGGCTAGAAATTCTGTCCATAAAAATTACGAACAGAATCGGTGACAAAGGGCAGCCCTGGCGGAGCCCATCACCCACCTGGAACGAATGCGACTTATTGCCGGCTATGTGGACCAAGCTCTTGCAACGGTTGTACAAGGATCGAATGGCTCAGATTGGCACCCCCCTAGTATCCTCGAGAGGATAAAGAGCTAATCCAGTGTTTCACGACCGGGATGAAAACCGCATTGTTCCTCCTGTATCCGAGGTTCGACTAACGGACGGACTCTCCTTTCAAGCACCCTGGCATAGACCTTCCCAGGGAGGCTGAGGAGTGTGATTCCCCTGTAGTTGGAACACACCCTCCACTTAAAGATGGGAACCATCACCCTGGTCTGCCAATTTCCATGCAACATTGTAGAGGCGTGTCAACCAAGACAGTCCTACAACATCCAGAGCCTTCAGGAACTCGGGGCGGACCTCATGCACCCCTGGGGCTTTGCCACCAAGGAGCTGTTTAACTGCCTCAGTGACCTTGCCCCTGGTGATTGGCGGGACATCCCCTTCATCCCAGCCTCTGCTTCCTCCACGGAAGACGCACTAGTGGGATTTAGGAGGTCCTCGAAGTATTCCACCGCCCGACACTTTTTTCAGTCAAAATCAGCAGCGCTTCACCCGCATTATACACAATGCAGGTAGAACACTGCTCCCCCCTCCTGAGTCGCCTTACGGTTTCCCAGAATCTCTGAAGTTTTGGCTTTCACACGACAATGACGCACTAAAAAGTCCAGCACTGTCTGCCGAGTAATTCTTCAATGGATATTTTCTAATAATAACAGGTTGATTTTACAAAAGTGGTTCTCCATAATGAGTTCCTTTGTTTGCCTTAATGACAATCATCCTTTTCTTTTACTGCATGTGAGGGGGCTGTAGGCTATACCAGCAGTCAAAGGATGAGGGGTGGGGTGCACCCGGGACAGGTCACCAGGGTGAATGTGCTCTTATTTGCAGGTGTTCTGTGGTTTACTAACATTTTTTATTATAACTGATGGTTTTTCTGATAAAATAGAGCAGTTCCAATTTTTGAGTATAATTTTTTTTTCTACCACAGTTCATTTTGCAAAAGTTTGTAGGTAATCACTGCGTTTATACGCATACCATATTCAACACTTATGAGCTGTAAGTTCATCAATACCAGTAAATTTGTTCTTTTACCTTAAACGAGGCCATACCGCAGTGGGAGATTATAAAGCACTTCCCCTCCTCCTATTTCTTGAATGATGCAACAGCCAAGTTTAATGCGTTTGCAAAGGATGCTGTAACATTACACAGAGGAAAATCCTGCTGTGGTGCTGTAATGTTAAAATTCAACTTGCTCTCACACACTTCTTATATGCTCTTTTTTTTAATTTACTCCACTCCAGCTTTTTCCTAAGCAATGCTGTCAACGTGACACTGTAAATATCACTGAATACTGCAGATTTTAATGTGCTTCTAAAACCTTTTAATGCGTTCCAAGGAGCTGGAGAAAGCCGGCCTGCTGAACAAGACAAAAATTGCAGAAGGTGGCCGAAAACTGAGGTGAGGGGGCTGTTGGAAAAAAATCTTTTTTTTCTTTTCTTTTTTTGTTTTTTATGAATTCAGCAAGTATGATAACTGAATCCATGCATTCTTGTTGGGTTGCAGGAAGAATTGGAGCCCTTCTTGGGTGGTGTTAGTGGGGAACAGTTTGGTTTTCTTCAAGGATCCCAAATCACAGACGCCTTCTGGTTGGGTAAGAGCACAGACAGACTATGTAATTAAGTATTTTAGAAAATTAATACTATTATTAATTGTTGTTTCATAAGAACGCAAATGTTTTATTCATGGGGATTAAAAACCTTGCATTACTAGATGAACAAGCTATTACAGAGGCTGAATTCTTTGGGGCATTGGTGTATTTTTTTATGTCCCTAGCCCTCCAAAAAGAAGGCATTTTATTGCTTGTCT
Organism: Pelvicachromis taeniatus; assembly: GCA_015108175.1. Classification (NCBI taxonomy): domain Eukaryota; kingdom Metazoa; phylum Chordata; class Actinopteri; order Cichliformes; family Cichlidae; genus Pelvicachromis; species Pelvicachromis taeniatus. The sequence goes on from VURO01012372.1 coordinate 58,665, forward strand.
AAACCTGGCTTGAGCGCCTGGATGTGGATTTGTTTATGGCAGGGGTCTCAAACTCGCGGCCCACGGGCCACTTGCGGCCCACATCACCTCTACTTGCGGCCTGCATATTGAAGAGAAGAAATAGTTTTAAAAGTATATTGTTCAAAATATGGTCAGAATGTGACAAAGCAGGGCCATAAAGGCTGCACAACAAAATCACATTTTTAGAAACAAAAAAAGGGGTCAATTCAGGCAACTCAGTTGAGAGAATAAAAGAAAAATGTGTTTCTCATACGCAGAAACCGGGAAACAGTCGTCCTGAGAGCAGTGTGGATTTAAGAGGAGCAAAACTGCACTGGGCCAACGAGCTGTCCAGCAAGAAGAACGTCTTCAAGGTAAGAAACAAAACCAAAAACAAAGGGGGAGTAAAGATCGCAAAACCAAAAAGTAACTTTGACAGGCTTGTGGTTTCATCCTCTTTAAATCTTTCTCAAGAAATGTTTTCCCGTGATCCTGGAAACGAAGCACATCGGTTTCCTTAGCAAAATGTTCCTGTGCACTGATACGCTGGGGCTTTTCTGTCAGCAATGAGGGAAACGAGAACGGGAAGCTTTCTTTTGCCAGCTCGGTGACCCATTCTGATGAAGAGGAAGCTGCAGAAATATTTTTAAAGAGAAATCTGATAAACTAATTATAACATAAAGGTCAAGCCACAATAGCTACAATATGTTCAAATAATGAACTTACATGACAACTTTTGTTAAAGTGGATTTACTCAGAAGGGTGGGAGAGCCAGTGGAGAGTGGGACAGTGCATCTGGAGCTAACATGGGTGACATTTTTATTTTGTTTTGTTAGTTGAGGACTGTGACAGGCAACGAGTTTCTTCTGCAGTCAGAGACAGACTCCCTGATCAGAGAGTGGTACAGCACCATCCAGAATGTCATCGACAGGCTGGTGAGAAACACACACACACTCTCTCACAGACACACACAGCTGGACAACACAACCCTGTGGCTTACATATTACTGTCAGTATATAACTAATATACTGTTGTTTGCCTTTAGCTAAAATATGCAGGCTATCGCTCACTTTGCTCATACATTTATAACATTTTAAAACTCTGTGAAAAGTTTTAAAGAACCTCCTGCGTCTTCTACGTCATCAAACAATGGTGTCTGTTTTGTGTTATGCTGTTTAATAAACCCTCTGTTGCCATATGAGGATGTTTTGAAAGGGAAAAAACCCTTCTGTTCAACGATAAAGCTTAGTTCTTAAACTTCAGTTCAAGCTAATCCCAAATAGGAGAAATTGAAAATTCATCCCAAAAAAAGAGGTCAGGTCTGAAGAGGTTAAATGCTTATGTTCCATTACCAAATGCTGGTCTTTCATGACTTACGTAAAGCACTTAAAAATACTCTTTGTCTTGTAGAAAAGCTTTAGTTCTGCAAAATGTTTTTTTTGAATGATTCATGTGTGCTAACATAGTTGTTTCCTTTGAACGATGACTGAATTTCCATCTTGCGTATATTAAAATCATCTGTTCTAATTTTGTCGGTGCGTAACTGTTTCTCTGTGGACTTTCTAAAACCTGCCTAAGTGAGTGGCCTGATACACCTATGTGCATCTGTATAATGTCATTAAGGCACTGCTCCCTCTGGCTGCCTTTCAGGACCGTGAGAATCCCTTAGACAATGTCCTTCTGTACTCTCTGAGGAGAGCGGGCAGCGTGGAGATGCTGGACCAAAGTGGTGATGAGGACGACAGGCGACCATCTCGTAAGCCTCACATCACCCCGTCGCTTCTTTTCATGATGCAACCATCTTAAAGCCCTCCCTGCCCCCCACTCCACTTTAATCACAGCCTCTCTCTCCACCATCAACATCATCATCACATCACTGTTCTTTCTAAACTTCCACACAGGCTTCTTGCATCCCTCCATCCTGTCTTCCATCCTCTCCTCTATCCAGCCCACTTACATTTTCACCCATCCTCCCTGGCAGATTATCCCCTCGTCAGTCCTCACTCACCTCCGCCGTCGGCCGGCCCTCCCACTTTTCATTCTCACCACCATCCCCTCTCATCTGCTTTCCTGCCCCACAGCTGAATTCCCCACACTGACCTCCTCATCTTCCTTCTCTTTCCCTTCCTCCTCCTCCCGCTTCCCTCCTTCTGCAGTCCCTCGCTCAACGTCCAACCTGGAAAACACAGAGAGGAAAAGAGTGAAGACGAGGCTGAAGAAGCTGATCCTAAAGAGACCGCCTCTACAGGCCCTGCAGGAGAAAGGGCTCATTAAAGGTGAGATTTCTTTTTGAAGTCGCAGACCATTTAAATGCAAGTATCCTTTATTCAGCAGTATACAGGGTGAATCACGAAGTACATGTTCTCTTTCGCTCAGTTATTAATATTACAAGACTGTGCTCTTACAGCAGAAACTACTCAAAGAAATGTTGCCTTTTAACTGAGTTCCATCAGAGACGGGCAGCCAGGAAGTCTCAGCATTTATCTATAGTCCAACGATAGTATACAAGTATACAGCGCGGGGCATGAGTTGCATTGCATCATCAAGTCCGAGTTAACTTTTCTGCTGGGAATGGAGTCAAACAGGAAGGTTTTCTCCCACAGTGAACAGGAAACTTATCAGTAAATTAACTTGGCGTGCTTACATCATGTCTTGGTTTGGGGGGGGAGTGGAGTAAAATCATCTGAGAAACACGTCTAAACAGACATAAAAAGCATGTTTGTGCCACCTGTCACCGGCCCTCAGATCAGGTGTTCGGATGCGGTCTGGAGATGCTCTGCGAGAGAGAGAGAAGCACAGTCCCTCGCTTCGTCAGACTTTGTACTGAAGCTGTGGAAAGGAGAGGTACGGTCGCCGCAAACACACCTCCTGCTAATTTGATTCCCAACTCAAAGTGAACACATGAGAAATCACCCTCAGCGCTGTTTTGAGCTCAGTTTGACAGCAACTCTGAGCCTCACTGTCCTCACAGTTCTTTGGCAGAACTCACCAAACAAGAAGTTACTGACTGCCCGACAGAAAGCAGACACAAAATGTTCAGATTCGCACAAGAGATCTTGACAGCTTGGCAGCCTGAGAGAGGTCTAAATGAGAGAAAATTGAGTTGTTTAGAGGCCGTTAAGAAACAATGCAGTGATAAATATTTAAGACACAGGAGAAAATGTGTGTTTTAGGGCTTTAAAAACCAGTTTGTGATGAATAAATAAAGATGTCTGGGGAGCAATGCTTTCAGATCAAGACATTTAATTATGTTTACGGGTATGGAACAAAGTAAGGCAAGCTTTACTGAGAATTCCTGCAAATATCATATATAATAATGAAATGAAGAACATTTGATCTTTTTCCAAATGTTAAGTATGCAGGCTGCCATACCATTAGTATTTCACAGGATGAAAAATACCCACCTCAGTGAGTTTTCTCATGTCTTTTTTCTGTCTTACCAACTATTCAAAGCCCGTATTAATTCATTTTAATGTCAGAGATGACTAAGATATGATAATGAGCAATTTATTCATATCTTGTTGCACTTTGTACTTTTTGGCATAAAAATGTAGAAACCTTTTGCTGATTATTTTAGGGGTTACATAGTTAACTGATTCTTCATATTTAAAACAGATTGTCCACTCCAATGTGTGGCTTTAGAGTATAGTTTAATCTGAATAAATAAGTTGCCAGATAACACAAGTAAGACAAAAAATATAAATATTTTTCTAACTTAGAAATATATCCCATTCATATCAAAGCTTTAGCCAGTGACCAGCTGCAGATTTAGATTTCATGTGACCGAGCGAAGGCTGCATGTGCAGTTCCAGTTAACCATTTCATGCAATCGTTTTACCAAAAAGAAAAATGCTGAATGCCAACGTCATCTCAGGATACTTGTAATCAATATGTGAGAAAAATTAAAATGTTAGGCTTGTTTTACAGCTTCTAATACTGAAAGCAGTGTGAGGAAAGCTGAAACAGAGAGCATTAGCACTCCTTTGTAGCTGCTTCATCAAGCAGCATGGTGTGAAACATGAAGAGGAAGTTCAAATAGGCCTGGTCATATGCATAATTATACTTTTGCATGATCACATGATCAGACTTGTTTTAAGGTTTTGAAAACTGCTCTACTTGCATCTCCACTTATGCAACATAACAAACTGCATAACCTCTGCATACTGAATTATTCATTTGCAGAAGATTTGGCTGCCAAGAACAGCAAAACAATGAAGTCAGCTCAGACCGGCTTACAACTGAAGACACAATCTCTATCATATGATACTTTCATTTTGACTTTTGTTATCTAAGGCAGAGGTGGAGATCCCCTTGTCTAGCATGTTCTGTTTGGTGTGTTGCAGGTCTGGATACTGACGGCATCTACAGAGTATCAGGAAACCTGGCTGTGATACAGAAACTGCGCTTTCTGGTGAACCACGGTAAGGATTAAGGGGAGGGTGGGAAAGCAGTGACGATGACTGTTCTGTAATAACAGAGGGGGAAATGTGAAGAAATTCAGGAGAGGATTAAAGTTGGCCTATTTTTTTTGTTTTTTTGCTTTTGTCACAAATGATCTGTTTCAGTCGCTTCAAATCAAGACTAAATTTATCTCATGCTATTTTGTTTCAGAGTGCTTAACATAATGTTTGAAATCAGTCACTGTCCCACACTACACGACAGTCTTATGATAACGTAGACACGGGGGAAAGCTGTCTGAGTAACTGTTGGTTTTTGCAGAGCGTGCGGTGACTACCGATGGCCGTTACATGTTCCCAGCGGAGTTGGTACAAGGTAGATTCGGGCAGACGAGGCAAACCGCCTTTTTCACATCTTACTCAGCCTGCTTGGTTTTTGTGCATTGTGTGTTGCATAATGTGAACAGCTCAGTCAGAGCCTCCCCCAAAAAATGCTCACCCGCAGAAGCGCTGAGTGAGGCGCAGACAGGCAGCAAACTTTTCTCTTTTTTGTGTGTGTATTATTGTGTGTTACCATTTGCTTAATGTATGTGTGTCCCTTAGGCTTTTGTGCTTCAAGTTTTCTGATGTAATAATGTGCAGCAGGTTGTACAGCAGCTTCTCACACAGTCCACCGCTGCCACCAAGTGGACGAAACAGAGAATCAGCTGTTTGTGAAGCGCGCTACTCCTACAGCAACATCTCTGATTGACTGCTTGATATCAATATCAGCTTCAAATTTGTTCCAGTGTCTCTTATAATCCAACATGAGAAGCATTAGTCTGTGTTTAAATCAACAAGTGTGCTTTATCCTTTAAAGTGCATGTGTACTTGTGCGTCTGTGTGTTTGTGCTTGTTACTTTTACAGAGCATTTCTATCTCTCTCCTGCAGCTACAAGCCTTCATGTTACGCCTCAGTGCTGAAGTGAATTCATACTTTGCTTATGTCAGCCAATCCTGTGACAATTGTGACACTAAATTTAAACTCTTTGTCTCTGTACGTCATATCCCCCTCGCCTTTTCTTCACTTCCCCTGACCCCGTCAGGTTAAATTTCTCCTCATCTTCCTTTTTTTTCTCCCCCTCTCTGTCTCAGAGGAGAAGTTAAATTTGGACGAGAGCGAGTGGGAGGACATACACGTCATCACGGGCGCTTTGAAACTCTTCTTTCGCGAGCTTCCTGAGCCCCTTGTGCCGTACGGCTTCTTCACTGACATTGTGGAGACAGTCAGTGAGTAAACAGCTTCAGCCCCAGACTGTTTATTTTGTATTCTATATAAATATTCTAGATTAAGAGTGGGAAGTTAATTATCCCACTTAACCAGAAAACTGGGACTGCTGTGAAGGACAGCAGTCCCAGTTTCCTTTTTTGAAAATGAATCACATACCATCATCTTGAAAATAACTAAAAAAGATTCTCATAACCTTTTGCCTCGTATGCATGGAGTAAATTTTTAATCTGCTTTGTATTTGAGGTGAGATGTATTTAGCTTCAGGAAGACATTTGTCATTTTGTGCCTTTTACTTGGTAATAATGCTCCAGGCGATGCAGCTGCACAGTCAGCTTCTTAAACAGCCAGACCACCAGGACGCCCACTTTTTAATTTCACATATTGTTTTCCTTTGTTGTAGTATTTTGAATACACACAAACGCGACTGTGGTCTTACTGAGTCAAAACCAGGGTAACCTTGGTTAGAATCTTAAATCATTTTTACTTTGTTTTCACACTTCACTCGACTTTCTTTCCATGTTTAGAAAAATGTTAGATATATATGTTATATAAAAATCTTTACATTTTACATCTGTGACGCTGTGACGAAAAGCATTTTTGTGACGATCTGCTTGAGTTGAACTGGAATCTTGTGACAGACGCCGTGAAACGATCAAAACCAGGACGTCTTTAACAATTTTACAACTTACTTTCACGTGCGGTACATTTTTTTCCCCTCAGTAAAATGTGAATCTTAAAAAGCCACAAATATTCAATAAAAAAAAGACCAGTAATGTGTCGGAATGACTCTTAAATAGTTCTTTGCACCAAATTCAACCAACACTTATTAGTAGTTTCACTTAATTTCTTTTCTTCTTATGAGAATTTGCTGACAGTGAAGGTTACATTTCCTTTACTTGTGTTCTGACTGCCTGCGCTTGCATTGAATGGCGCTTTATCTCATTATCTTTTACTTATGCTTAAAGACAGGCAGGAAGACAATCTGGCATTTTACAATCATTCCTCTTAGTGAGAACATTAGCTTATTAAAGATCAGGAAAATGTTTTAAAAATGCATTTCTTCATTGATCCATAGGGCACTTTTTGTAGACTATGGGCACATGGATTGATCTGCATATAAACTGTATCCGATTAGATAGCGGATGCTTGTAATATGATATCAGTTGGGGGATGTGTCTAAAAATGCTAATAAAATGCATGAAGTAGAATGATGACACTTAGCTTGAGCTGATGCATATCTTGCTCTGTGTTGCAGAAATGTCAGACTATATGGACAAAATCGATCGCTTGAAGTGTCTGGTGCTCAACATGCCTCCTCCAAACCACGACACACTGCAGTTCATGTGCCGCCACCTGAAACGGTGAATAACCCACGAGTAGTATTTATTCTACTGATGTGTTCATTGTATTTTTTTTTCTTTTAATTTTTAGTCTGTGCCTGTTTTTATTGTCTGTAATGGTTCCAGTGCCCTTTACTGGGTAGAGTTCATAATGTTGGGTATTTCCTCGAGGCATTTAGGGACAAATGAATGAACCAGATGCTCTGGTATGAAAGGAAAATGTCTTCCTTTTTGTTTAAAATCTGACCACAAGAGGGGGCACTTCCCTTGTCGGTCTCAGAAATATCTTTGGCCACAGCTCTCAAAGTATGCCAGCGCTGAACCGAGATCACACTGTTGTTAACTTTGGGTCCCTGTGAAGATGAAAAGGCTGGAGGAAGATGAATGGTGTACAATGTTCTGCGAGCCAGTTCCTTTTACAGTACATAAAATGTGTGTTTTTTACCGCCTATGGTTTTTCCTTCCACTCCAGGGGTGAGTGTTCGTGTTCTGAGGACGATATTTGTGCCAGGGTGTGGTGGGCCCCATGAATTTGTCAACTCTGTGTCTTTCTCTCATTTTCTCTCCGCTGCCATTCCTTTCTCTGTTTCTCATTTATTATCTCCCTCCTCAATCAGTCCCTTGCCCCCTCTTTTACTGGCACACTACCCACCTTTCCTTACTTCCTCTTTGTCCCTCTTTCCTCTCTTTTCACTCTCCTTTTCCTCTTCCTCTTTATGTCCTCTTCTTTTGATCCCTTTCTCCCTTTTTCTCCCTCTTCCTGCTCGCTCTTCCCTCCCCCCCCCCTCGCTCTCCTACTTGCCTCGAAGGTCCCATGGGAGCCTTGTGGTTCGTCTGCTGGAAGGCATACCAACACCACCGCCGCCACCACTGGAACCTCTCTCTCGTTCTCTCTCTTCACCCTCTTCCTCGCTCGCTTGTTTTTTTTTTTCTCTTCCCTCTCCTCTCTCCCTTTTTTCCTCCTCTCTTTTTAATGTGGAAGTTTTGAGCAATTGCTGGCTGCTTCTGTGGCTTGGTGGGAATGGCATTTTTAGAAGAATGCCTCATGCTGTGGCTTTAACCATTCCTTAGTTCCCCCCCT
>VURO01012373.1:1839-14833 GCA_015108175.1 Pelvicachromis taeniatus
AAATAGACCTGTCTGCTAGAGAAAAAAAAAAAAAGGCTGATGCTGGCCCATCAATGATTTCTGCTGGAAAGGTTTTATAAACTGTAGCTTCTATTTCCAAAATGTACTTAATGTACTTCAAAATGTTATAAAATATATGTGAAGACAGATTTTATCACTGTGTGTGGTGTTTTTATTGTGAAAGTTCACATGAAAGGTTATTGTTAATCATCATCATCATCATCATCATCATCTATCCATCCGCCTACCTAGTGGTTTCTTCACTTTGCTACATAGTTTAAATGTAGCTTTAACTTTGATGGTGGTCGAAGTTCACTGAGAGTATGGGTGTGAAATTGTAGAGACTACATGCCATTAAATACAATATTTCCTTATATGGTATTTTATGTATATGGATGGATGTAATGTCCTTTAATTTGTAGAGTCTCTTTACAATTCCCTAAGTTCATACTTTGGCTGCAATACTGTTCTTGAACAGCAGACAACTAAATGATGAAATGTAGTCATAATGATATTAATATTCAGAATCAGAATGACTTTATTGCCAAATGTTGAGCAGGTTTACAACATCAGGAAATTACTGCGGTACTCAGTGCGATTTTATGGCCAATACTTAAATAAACATAGAATAAAAAGTTTCTTTGCTGAGCAGATTGATATATACATGAGTGCAGGCGAAGCGGAACTGGAGCAGAGAACACGAGACAGGGTCATGAGTTTGGCTTAGAGTCAGTGGTGGCAACAGTCTTGTGCTTATTGTTCATGAGTCCAACAGCAGAGGGGAAGAAACTGTTCCTATGGCGAGAGGTTCTGGTCCGAATGGGCCGGAGCCTCCAGCCTGAGGGGAGCAGGTCGAACAGTGTCCAGGGTGAGAAGGGTCGGTGTTAGCATTTCCAGATATACACACTGTTCTGAGTATTTCAGAAAAGGCTGATCTGCTTGGATTTTCCCTGCACTTTTTCATCTCTAGGGTTTCTACAGAATGGTGGAAAAAAATATAAATGTTTCTATCCATCCATGTCCAACAATTCTCTGGGAGAAAATGCCTTGTTGATGTCAGAGATTGAAGATACGACTAGAATCCTTCAAATTAATCAGAAAGCATCAGCATCTAAAATAACCACTTGTTCTAACCAAGGTATGCAGACGAGTTTCTCTCTGTGCATATTATACTGTAACTTGAAGCATAAGAGCTAGAGCAGCAGAAGACCACACTGGGCTCCACTTGTGCCAACTAAGAACCGGAAACTCACGTAGGCTCACCAAAATACTGTAGAAGACAATAGAAGACCGGAAAAGTGTTGCCTGTTTGGATGAGTTTATTCCTGCGGCGACATTTGTATGTTTGGCATTAACAACGTGATAATGTGGAGCAATCCCACCTTGTGGTGGGAGGTTAAGGGTAGTGGTGGTGTAACTGCATGGGGGATGTTTTCTTGGCACACTTGGGACCAGCCGAGCATTATTTAAACACCACGACCTACCTGAGTGTTGCTGCTGACCATGTCTATCCCTTTATGACCATAATTTGCTCGTTTTCTTTTAAGATGACAACGAGTTCACTGCATTCAAATAGCCTCCACAATCATCAAATCGCAATCCAGTAGAGCACCTTTGGGATGTAGTAGAACAGGAGATTCACATCATGGATGTGCAGCCAACAAATCCACAGCTGTGTGATGCTATCATATCAATAAGGACCAAAATCTCTGAGGGATGTTTCCAGCACTTTGTTGAATCTGTGCCGTGAAGAGTTTAGTCAGTTCTGAAGACAAAGGGGGGTACCAAATAAAGTTTCCAAAGAATGTACGCCTGATGCGTTTATATACGTATAGTTTTGATTTACTAATGAAGACAAACAAAAACAGATGCAATATGTACAGGTGTACATGTTGCTGTGGTGCTTCAAAGGAGGCGCATCGTTTCCCTTTGACATACATTCCCTCCATAGTGTGTCTGAGTTTTAACAATTGTGTTTTATGCGGACTGATGAGGTGACATAAAAACGAAACCAACACACTGAGGCCCATTCAAACCTTCAAACAAATTCCACTCTAGATAAAAAAAAAAAAAAAAAGAAAAAAAATTGCCTTTTTTTTTTTTGTATATTTTTTTATTTGATATGTTATTGCTATTATTTTGGTTTTTTTTTAATGTATTTATTTAGACACGTACATTTTATATTGTCAAAAATATAATCCTTTACAATAGATTGCCATGTAAAAGAAATGATGTGAAGTGATATGATAGAGCTGTCTTCTGTCAAAATTAGACCCATATTCTTCTCTTGGATCAGTGTTTTGTGTTCTTGGCAGAGGGCAAGCTGAGGTTACACAGGTGGGTCTTGTCTTCTTCCACCTCCCTCTCTCTGACTGGGCTGATGATCCAAAGCAGACACATTCACGAGGCAGGTTTGTAAAATACTTCACCAGACAGTGCATGTTCCAAGAGACTTGGAACGAAATCCAAATCATTATGATACTACTCATACCCACCTCTTCCTCATCCACACACACAAAGCTGGCTCACGCAGACACAGTACTCTTCTTTCTCCCCCTTTGTGCCTTATTCAAAGAAACCTTCCACTGATTTAAGCAGTGTCTCAAGGTGAGAAACAGAAAACTGAGACATAAAAGGAAGAGGACGCCTGTGTGAGAAGTGAGAAGTGTAACACCTGTCAGTCGCCGAAAGATATTAGATCGTTTCTCCATTTTTGGTGCTTCTAAAGTAACTGGCAATTCGCTGGCAAGCCATTTTGTGGCCAGACGAAGACATATTGCTTCATCATTACATTTACAAATTTATGAATAATAAATAATGACTGCAATACATGCATTATCTAAAATCTGGTTAAATTACAACATTTGTTTTTTAAAGTAGTAGGCATTTCAGTGCAAGAAACAAATCACTTACTCATCGATAGCCATATTCAGTATTTAGTTGCAGAGACATATGTGACACTTATGCATGGAAATTTATATACATACACCCAATGGGCCCTTTGCCTTGGGTCAAGCTTTAATGAGTGCATGGCATCCAAACGTAATTATAGGCACAATGATTGCTGTGCCAGATCACAGAATCAATTTGAACAAATCCTAAATTACAAGCACGTGATAGATGTTGCAATGTTGTCCGGTCTCTAAGTAACAGAGTAATTTTTAATAGATTAAGTAAATCACCTCTTGCCTCATATAATTAGTCAACCTCCTCAGAGTTTGTGAATGGAAGCAGAACAAGTAGATGAAGCTATATTATTTATACTATACATATTAGACCACATGTATATAGAGTTAGAGGATCTAAATGAACTGTGAAGAAAGCAGTAGAACTGCAAAACGTATAACACAGTCTACATGTTATAATATGTCATGTAATATGGAATATATAAAACTCTATGTCATTATATGTCACTATATATTATTGTAGGGTCTTTACCTTAATATATAAAGTGCCTTATATTGATTGTTATTGTGAACTGAACTTCAAAAATGTTTCCAACAGCCCAATCTTTAATGTTTAGGACCTAAAATTCTGCTTTGGATCGAACATAACTACATCTATCTTCACTGCCCAACATCATCTCCTCATCACTGAAACAGAATCCCTGTGACGCACGAGACAACAGCTCAGTGGTTCCATTACGCAGTTTTGAACCAACCAATGTGTCCCTGTGGGTCCTTATGGCCCAACAGAAAGAAAAAAAACTGCTATCAGAGGACATATTCATGTCAAAGTTGTGCTGCCTTGTGTTAGTACAGCATGCAGCCACTAACATAAACAGAGTTACAACCATCGTCTTAAAAATGACCCTGCTAAAGGATTATGGAGGTTTGCCATAATCTACTGGTCTATCTCAGAAAATAGAATATCATATCCACTTCCATATGTTGTTTGTTTAACTATTTCCCAAGATCAAGCAACAAAGTTTTATACAGAAATGTTTACCTTGTAAAAGGCATGTTGACGCATGCATTGACTTATTGATGTGTGTGGAGGCGTTACTGCTAAGGTGCTACTGAAGTTGCTTTGATAGTGGCCTTCATCTTCTCCTTGACAGTTCAGGCTTAGGTTAGTTGGGTGGTGAATCAAACACAGTAATAATGTGGTTACCAAACCTTTTCATAGTTTATAAGGAAATCCGCATCTCTTGTCAGCAGATGGAAGCATGAGTTGCTCTAAAATCTACTTGTAGATGACTGTGTTGACTTTGGACGTGATAACGCTGTAAGCTAACACCAGAAGACATCGCAACGCAAATCACCACAGACTGCAGAAACGCCACACTGGACTTCAAACACCTTGGATGCTGTGCCTTTCCTCTCATCTTCTAGACTGTATGGCCTTGATTTCCAAGTGATGAAATGCAAATTTTATCTTTATGTGGTAAGAATGTTGATAACTATCATCTGGACAGCTGTCAGGTCAGCAGTCTTCCCCATGATTGAGGGTGTGTGTATTGAACTGGACCCAGAGATACAGTTTTTGCCAGTAAATCACCCTGAATACTACACACTTGGCCTTTAACCTTAGTATGGAATATATTAGACAAAGCATACTGGATTCATTTGCCCACATTTAACAACAATTAGGACACAACAGATTTTCTAGTAACACCAGAATAGCTTCAATGGACCCTGGTTTGGATTTCCCAAATCTCTGGAGCTACCAAAAATATCAATTCAATTCAATTTTTTCCTCTTTTGGTGTTATGGTGATTGTGGTGGAGAGTGTTGTCTAGCATGTTGGTTTCAAAATGTCAAACCGGTGTTAAACCATGTTGAAGAAAACTGACTTGAAGAATAGTGACTGGTTTGTAGAGTCCATTGCTGTTCAATAGCATATATTATCTTTTTCTTTTTTTTTTTACCCAATGCAAATTGTACATAATGGGGGCTTCTAGACAAATCAATGAGAAGCGACAGTGATAAAAAGAAAACTCTTTTAGTTACCGGTGTTATGGTCTCAAAGATAGACACACACACTCCCTTCCTCTCACTCATTGTATTGTTATGTTTGAGACGTGTTGAACCGCATGTCTTAGCAGGTGTGTGCTGACTGTATTATGCAGACTTATGAAGGGCAGATCCAGGCCATCCCCTGCTTTGGATGGCAATTTGCATTTTTATTGCCATTGTCACATCCTCAGTTAATACACCATTGACTCCCGGTGCCACCCCTGGACCTAACGGCATCACCTCGCTATCCCACCTGAAATGAGAGCACCTGCAGGGCCCTGGATCTTCATCGACCGGAGCTCAGGTACCAGTCGACCTGGCATTCTGAGACGGAAATGGAGTGTCTTCTCATGTTAATGTGGACTTTCCATTAGGAAAGATGATTGATTTGTGCTGTGCCGTTGCTGTGAATAGGCAATAGACTGGCACAATAAAAGAGCGAGATGGAGCTTTGTGTGCAGGTGAGGCCATATGTGAACTAGACTGTGACTGAATCTGGGTGCTGGAGATGGAGGGAGAGGGGGCTGGGGACAAACAGACAGATGAGAGATGGAATAGAAAAAGTCGAATGCAGGAGGGTGAAGGTTAGGAGGTGAAAAGGAGCAAAGGAGAAGTTGAAGGTTTAGAAGTGTGAAGGGACGGGGAGATAAGGGGGCGAGGAAGCTCTCATTCGCATTCATTTGAGCTGACCAGATGAAAGAGAAGAATGACAGACATTTTTCTTACAGACTATTCTTCTTAGGTTTCTTTTTGTGAGGCAGTTGAATGAATAACAACTTTAAAAGCAATCCATTTCAAATGTATAAATCTGTAATACAGTGCTGATGTATTAATTGTCAGCTTGTACATGCACTGAGAGTTCAGCTGGATTAAAACATGCTTTGGTCACTGTCCAGTTAACCAAGCAAATGTTTTCGCTTTCTTTTACTGTGAGTTGAGTGGGATTCAGCAACTTTCCCAGGACATCTGCTCCCAACACCCACGTTCACGTCTTCATCCAATAGAAGTGCTTGTTTCACCCCAAAGACCAGAGGGTGCTCTGCAATGATTGGTTGCCTGGGCCAGGGCCCAGAAAGGGAAGGCTGAGCCCTGAGAATTTTCCGAAACATTTTCTTTGCAGTCTTGGCTTTCGCCAACATCTGTTTCCAATCAACGTTAGTAAAAAGAGCGCTTTTCTTTCTCCCTGCTGTCTGGGGTGCACACACATGGACATATATACACAGACACAGACACATACGCACTCTCCCCAGTCATCTGCATTCCTGCTTGTTAACATAGAGGAAATTTTATGTATCTGGAAACATTAGAGATACTTCTTAGTCAAGTTTATTTAATCATACTGGTATAGTATTTTACTCTCTTTACACAGAAAATTTTATGTTGACATTTGAGAGATAGAAATCATTATTCTGTTCATGAAACAGATCTCAGTGAATTGAGTAAATATATAACAATTATAACATATATAACAATTTTCAAAATATACAAACTCAAACACATGTTGAACAACCTTGTAACCGCTTTCCTCAACACAGCATCCCATCTTTTTCATGAGAAATTAGTACTAAAGTTCAGCTTCCTACCACAAGTTTCTTTTTTTTTTTTTTTTTGCTACTGCTTCTTACTTTCAAGCTTTGACTCACAGCTCTGCCCTCCTGTGTGGTCATTGCTGTTGCTTCTATTGTATCACTTTTGACTGCAAGTCAACAAACTCCAGAAAACCCTGCTTATTATAGCAGGTACTTTCCACAGATATTCAGAAATAACCATAGTGATTCACTGTAGCCAAAGAGAAACACACAGCGTAAGCAGCAGTTCCTTCAGTTCTTAGCAATACCTCCCCATTAGTAAGGCTGCCTGTGTTATTTCTGCCAGCAAACTACTTAATAGGCTTTGGCCCCCTTGGCTAAACAACCATGGGAGAAATAACTTGGAAGTTATAAGGCTGGTCAAGTGAAATTTAGGAGTTCTTACAGACAGTTTTTCGGAGCAGCTGCACCAAACTGTAAAGGCCAGCCCATCTACACATCACAGCATTTTAAAGAGGTAAATAAATGGTTACTTGTGTTACCATTCACGAAATACCAGGAAACAGTACTGAGATGGAAAGATGATTCGAACATGCTTGAATGTCATTATATTTACTTGTTGGTATCGTCTGAAATTACATTGTAAACCAATTGTTAACATGACAACTGTGTCATTTAGTGTAGATAGAGATATAACTAGCAGCTGCCTGATTTTGAGCTTCCTCCCAATGACCCCTGACCCTGAAGGCTGTTGATTTTGTGATCCTGCTCCTGCTGGGCACAGCTTGATTTACAGTGCGGTAGTTACTTGGCCTTTGAATGTAATCCTGGGTCAGACTGAGCTAATAAATCTGAAGTGTGCTACTTTTTTTGTTGGTATTTTATTAATCCTTTCCTTAAAGATTACATTTTTATCACAATTAGGGAGTGTCATAGCATCTTTATTTCACTATTACAGCATTCAAATATCCTGCCGACAATACAAACTCTGGGTTTCCTCATAACATGTTACAATGAGTTACATGTCTGTGTTAAATTGTGTGTGTTAAAATAAAACTACGGGTGATTAAGCCTGGAGGTTTGAAAGTTTACATAAGAATTAATTTACATATATATATATATATAATTCTGCAATGCGATGCATTTGGAGAGAAGAAAATGCCAATCAAAAGTAGTAAGCATTGTGAAAGAGGAGAATTCATATCTCTGCTGACTTCTTGCTCTACAGAAGTGTATAATCATACCAATTACCAATGATTTTTTTTTAACAGAGCCTTTATATTCCTGTCAATCTCTCCTTAGTTTGAATTACAAAAAAGTCACTTGCAATTACCTTTGCCCATGCCAGGCATTTCGCAGATGAATGCCGAAAGAAAGAAAGGTTGATGATGGCAGAAGAATGGATTAAAAAAAGAAAAAAATGGCTAAGGGTAAGGTGAGGAAGCGTGAAAGGAAAGGTGTACACTTTGATTTCAATCTAAATCAGTTCCAACAGAAACCTCCCTTTTCATTTCAAAAAACAAAGCAGGTTGATCAAGTGAAGATGTATAATTTTCATGCTTTATTTGGGCTTTGCACACGTGGTTTGCACCAATATAATCTTTTCCACCTCGGAGGTACCTTTACCGGGGGCAACGAAGAGTCTGAACCAAAAATTGAACCATTTCTTGAAGGCTTCCAAGCAATGCATATTCACCATGCTCCAATGTAGCATTTCTTGTGCTTTATTTCCTGTTGAAAAGGTTTGATAACATCAGTGTTTGGTGGATTTTTACAAATTTCTTTACTTTCTAATTGATGGTTTTTATGAGGGTCTCTTACGCATTCAGTTCAGGGCTGTTCTTTTTTGAAATGTAGTTTTTCAGCTGTTATAGGCTAAAATTCTTGATATTTGTTCAGGTGGAAATGTCTAAAAAGAAGCCGAGACCTTAAAGGGGATCAAAGGGGTTTGACAGCTGATTAGAAGCAATTTTTGGTTTAGCACTCAGTTGCTCCATTCAATGGTAACGATATTCGGTGAGAGCATTTCTGTTTAAATGGATATTTTGAGGTTGTCTTTAAAAAAAAGTTATATGTAAAGAAAAAAGGAGGAACCAAGTTTCACAGCACCTCCTGATCCGCAGTTTGGAGTGAGTCATGAGAACTGGCATATGACGTGCTTCGTGAGATGCTTCAGGCTCCGTTTTGGCTTACCTTTTGGACAAGGGGTCTGAGAAACTGTCTCGTGTGGATGAGCTCAACTCAGATTTTTCTGAAAAGATAAATGAGAACGGCATTAGGAAAGAATGAAAATGAGGGAGTGACTATGATCCAAACGTGTTATTTACTGAGCAGCCTGAAAAGCAAACAAAAAGTGAAAATAACTAGAGAACTAATGGATTTTAACATACACCCTTATACAGCTACAAAAATGATTGAAGCACACTGTTTAACCTTTGGCACTTTAGAGTTTAGAGCTTTGTGTGAAAGGACAGAAACACCCATGAATTGTGTGAAGACATGTATATACATGTCACACAAGACAGACACACATATATATATATATATATATATATATATATATATATATATGTCTCAAGTTATAACAGCACTAAACAGAGGAAGAGTGCAAGCACTGAAAAGTTACAAGCAACTATTACATAGGAAGAGGACTCCTGAGCAGGAATGTGTATAGATCAAACAGAGAATTATACAGTCAGGTATAATTTGGTCAACAGAAAATATATTAATGAATTAAAAAAAAATGATGTTAATGAGGAAAATAAAGATTCCACTAAATCCCTTTCTGATGCTATACAGCATTAGTCTCAGCTATACTTTGTGATTTATGGCAATTAGCAGTTTTAGCATGCTAACATGCTAAACTATGCTTGTGAATAAGGTTAAAAACAACAACCAAATGAAACACCCTCTTTGTTTGCATTACTACTGTAACCATGTTCTATGAAGCATGCTCAAAACGCCACTGTGCCAAGTAGTCTCGGAGAGCCATTACTGTAGATGTTTGGTCTGCAGTGCTTCATGTAATTATAATAATAGAGACATTTAGCAACTTGGATCTTCGCTGAACCGAAAAAAGCAACTTTCCCGGGCCGATAATGTCTAAGCGAAATTATTTCTGTCTTGCCAAAGAAGACTGTCTGATCATGTTCCAGTAAAACAATTATAAAATCTCTATAACTCAGTTGGAGTAAATGCATCATGTCGTTTGTCCTCTATAGAAGATGTTTTAGGAGAGCTTTGAACAGATATATTTTGGAGTCCCACGATTCTTCTCTCGACATTCAAGTTTTATTTTTAGTCATGTCACCAAAAGTCAGCAAATACCTGCAAAATCATCCGTCCATTCTCTTCCACTTGTCTTTATCAGGGTCATGGTGACAGTTTAAAATATGTGTGACAGTTTAAAATGAAACTCCAGCTCAAAATTAAAGCCCAAACAAATATAAGGAATCCAGTGAATAACTTCCTTGTTTCTTTCAGGTGCACAGCAAGTGACATCAGTTATAAATATAAGTGACTATTTCTCCCTTAACTGTAACCATTTAACATTAGTTGTTTTTTAATGAGCTACAAATACCCTTGAAACCCACAGTCAGCAACATCTTGCCTATATATACATGGAAAACTCTGTGTGGTTGCTATGTAATCATGTGTTTACTGCAAGTCTGCTAAAATAGTCTTATTTTTTTTTTAACAATAATATGGTTGGTGTGCTCACATCCTCCCCTTTCTCACAGTGTGAGAGTCATATGACAGTGTGCCAAAAAGCTCTTGTTCAGATAACCACAAACCAATCCCCAACTCGCAATCACACACAGATACAGGGGGCAATCCTTGCTTACGCTGCTTCCCCCAAGGCTATGACATTGCATGTATCTAGCAAAATCCAAAAAACCTGAGTAAATAAACTGTTTTCCCAAGAATCCTTCGCTTTGACAGCATAAGCATGACTCTCCTTGTGACTCAGAACTAATGTAAAGCAGACACTTGGTGATCTGGTGCCAACTGGTCACTCTTTCGCTGAGACAATGAAACTCAAAGATAGCATAAAGCTGTGGAGAGTGTGGAGGGGGGAGTTTTTCACATGGCGTGGAGGGGAAAGTCACGCCTCAGGTCACAGAGTTTCCCATACAAAGATTTGCTCCCCTCACATATGGACTGTGAATCAGTGCACTTGGCTGGAAGAGTACAAAACTCTCAGCTGAGAGAGGGGGTGTGTGTGTGTGAACATACAGCAATTGTGACTTCTGGTTCCTAATTCATTTTCTATACAAATAATAATAATAAAAGCCCTTTCCCCTTCTCGATTTGATCTGCTCTCATAAACACAGAAGGTGCAAGCTGTGGAAAAATATTCCCATTCCCATGACAAGAACCTCTCCTGAAAAGATGCAATAGCCTTAAAATTATAATGCTTTCTAAGCCTAGATGAAGGTCATAATTTCCTTTGGGATTAATAAAGTATTTTGATTCTGATTCCTAAGGTCAACGATCTCTTTCTCTCTTTCTTCATGTTTTGTTCTTATCCTCCGTGCTGATGCAAAGTCGTTTTATCCGTGCACGTGTGAGCATGTGCGTGTGTTTGGCTTGTTATTGCTTTTGACACTGCACAGACGCTCCTGCTCTTTGTCAGTATTACAAGGGAACAAGCCCGAGATTACTCAGCGAGCCACCACGCAGTCCCTCAAGCTTGCCATGGAAGTTGTGTAACTTTCAAATGTTAGCCACGCAGCTGGAGAAGAGTCATTACACTTGAAGGGGTTGTTAACAGTAATGATTATAGCGGTGGCTTGTTACAAAAGCAGTAAAAAGGCAGGAGACGATATGGGTTTCAAAAGCTACAGGTCCGACCGGGGAAAACAACTCTCAAGCCAAACAGATGCAGAACAAACAGAACATACACTCTGTCTGAAGTGTGTAAGTGGTAACACAAAGTCACAAGTCACTGATGCAGCCTCACTCAGTCCCACTGCAACTTGTGTGGCAGTTTGTGTTTGGTCTGAGCCACGGTGCAACAACATGGTAAAGAAAACAATCATGAAGTGAGCCTTTTGTAATGAGCACAGCCTGGCCTGCTTGATGCTGCAGCTGAGAGGGCTCCAGTGATAGGTTTTAAGTCCGGGACGTCTGCCTGAGCACGCTCAGTGGGACACCCTCCCCGGCTTTTCCCACATCACTGGGGGCCGGGGATGGGGAGGTTGGGGGGGTGGTGCGGTTGTGCTGAGGCGAGAGGTGGGCTCCTTGCTCTGCAGCAATCTTTTTGGGCTGTGGCTGGGAAAGGCTACAGCCCACTGTTCTCACCATCTCCCCCCTGTAGCAACTAACCCAGGAGAGAGTGAGCAAGGGTGGGGGGGCGGAGTTAGAGATGACAAGTGACATTGCTCATGATTTTGGGGTAAATGTTTATTGAGAACTTGGAGGGATATTTGCTCAATTGGATTAACGTCAATGTTTCTCTGTCGCAGACGTTTTTGTGTACGTCTATTTCCAGGCCGAAGTGAATGACTCACCAGACAACTGCATAATATTATCAACTCGGCGTGCCTACGCAACATGTGAGCCTCCTGCTTACATTTTAGCATGTATTCTGTGTCCAGAGAGAAGTGTTGCTTGAGTCACGCCACAACACTGGATTTTGTTTGACTTGAGCCTATTTGGCATGAGAGCATTGCGTTCATTGTTTTTTTTTTTTTTTTTTGCCAGTTATAAATCAGTTTATGTGTTTGCACTTCCCTGTGGTTCCCTCTCTCTTATCAGCCAAAATAGGCCAGTCCATAACCCTGGCTGAATAAGTGCCTGCATTTATTGATCGGTTTTATTCAATTCAGTTCAGTTTTATTCATGTAGCACCAAATCCCAACAACAGACACCTCAAGGCAATGTAATGTAATGTAAAAATAAATACATTAATAATATATAATAACAGAAAACTCTAACAATCAAATGACCCCCTATGAAGACCCCCCCTTTATAATTTAAAGTTCACCTTTCACTCATAAACTTGTCAGCTGTATGTCAGCAGAGTACAGTGAATCAAAAATAGTGGTTTTAGGCAAATGTGGGAGTCAGTTTGTGAGTGGGCATTAGCATTAAGTTCAGTTTGATTTGGAAAAATATCTATTGGGCTTCTTACTTGCAGGGGATCATGGCAAAAATTTTAATTTTACTGCTCGTGACTTTTAAAAGCCTGGCGAGATATCCTGAGTAAATCATCATTTACAATGTGTTAGAAAATAAAGTTCAGTATGCTGCATAAAATGCTGGAGTAAACTGACACACAGGAGTAACGTCTTGCTCACCCTTGAAGTATTGAAGTAGAAATCGACGTGTTTACCTAAAGCCGCTGCGGCACTTTCAGTTTCTGCAAACGTAGTTGTACCTCCCATTTTGCGGATGAGAACGAGTGGGCGGCAGTGGCAGCACAGATGAGGGCTGGTGAGCAGAAGGAGGAGGTGGTGGGGTAGAAAAGGGGGGGGGGGGGGGGCTGTGTTTTGGGGGTGGTTG
>VURO01012373.1:14853-32609 GCA_015108175.1 Pelvicachromis taeniatus
TTTGGGGTCGTTGACCAAGCAACCATTAGCAACTTGCTATACAAGTTGTAAACACAATGTATTCGCAGTGGAGAGGTCACACATGCTTATCAGCATCTACCTCTATTTATAGACACACACAAACACACGCAAAGTCACAAACGCACACACAGGAATGACAAAGAGGACATATTCTGCTGATTTCACAAACTCTACTTTTTATTTAGTTAGAATTGCTCTCCTTGATAGCTCTCTCTGCCTCTCTCTCTCTGTGTTCAACACACGCACACACATTCTCACTAAAAGAAGCATATACAGGAAGTCATATGACTTTTTTTTTTCTGCACCCACAAAGCCTTTAACCAGCTCGAGCTAAAATATGAACATTGTGACGGCCCTGCATCACAAAGATCCCCAAACAACTGTTTCTAGGAAAAAAGATTTACTTAAAATTCTGGGGGAAAATGCAGCAGTGTAGTCAGTGTAGTGTGACATAATAATGAGAAGTATTTATATAGTTCCTCAAAGCTTTCAGATGCCATTAAAAAAGCAAAAAAAAAAAAACCCTTGTTTTGAGGGAGACTCACTACCTCTGTCTACCTCCAGAACCTCCAAGCCAACACATTTTGATCAGGACAGAGCTCACAGAAATGAAATTTTAGTATAACCGCTACCAAACATCTTCTGGTAAGACAGTAAAAGCCAAGCATCCAAAATGTCAACAGAATTTAGAATTTTTTTGTCACTCTGACAAGACCTCACTAAATAAAGTAAGGTGGTAAGACTGTTGCTTAATGCTGGAAACCCGGGCAATCTTGCCAATATTAGTGAAGTCTCCATAAATTCATATGCAAACTTGCATGCAGGTACGTTAATATACGTGTGTAGTGAGTAAGGCAAAAAAAGACAGATCAGCATTGTTCGAAAGGAAACTCCCGAACCGCTCGGGGTTTTCTCACATTGCTGCATTTTTCATACCTTGTTAAACATATTTCGAACAACGTTTACATGAAGAAATCCGCACAATGTGCATTCGTCACAGTGCAGAAGTTAATGTTTACAAAAGAGTGATGAATAATAATCGCGGTGTTGATAGCGGTTGTGAAAATGGGGCTGGAAAGAGTGTAAACGCTTGTGTGGCTGTGCGAGCAATGGCAACTGCTACAACATAAAGTTTATTTTTCATCACGAGTGGATGTCATCAGGCAGGCTTTGTCAGAAATGTATGTCAGTGTTAGTGCTGATAAAGAACAGTGCTATTGGAAATACAGCACATGAAAGACAAATGTGTTGTACTAATGCTGCTGCTATTCTGAGTCTATGTTGAAAGATATCCATCAGCTTTATACAAATTATATTTGACTAGGATCTTTTTAAAGCTCTTTGGACATGTACCAAATGATATAAGTTTATAAATGCGTCTTAGGACTTATTACTCTTAAGCCATATGCAGGGAATTCTTCTAGCCATGCAACTGCTGCAGAAATAAGAATGATCCCAGGAGTGGGCGTGTAGAGGCAGTTTATAAATGATTGTATTACACTGAAACCAGGAAGGTATTAATGCACAGCATCCGTGCTAGTCAAGGGGTAAGTCTATGTATTTCTGACCACAGTTGAGTTTTTTTTATTTACCTATGAATGAATAACGAGATAATTTATCAATTCACCTCTTGTGTTCCACGCTCTTTCATTCCACTCCTCTCCTCTGGAGAATTAATCACTCGTCTGACACGTCCACCAAAGCAGACAGGGAGGCAGACAGAGTGAGGGAGATAGTAAGAATGATGATGTGGGGGGTGGGGGATAAGGGTGGCATGAGTCAAATTGGAAATATAGCCTTTCAACATGTTCTACCTGAGCATTTCATCTGTAAAAAGAGACATGGGGTGGCGAGAGTGGTGTCACACTGGTGGTTCAAAGGCCTAACTCCATTCAGTGATGAAAAAAAACAACAACAAAAAATCCCTAAACTCCTCAGAAACCTAAACAACTTCAACTTCAGCTGCCAAGACACAGAAGTATCGCAAAACTTGATTCCCAGCACCTGCAACTCTGAGACAGGTCTCATTAAAATTACAAGAAGCACATGGGTCAACACCAAGGACGTACGTTAACACACATATCACTCCTCCCCCTTTGAAGAAGGAGGACTTGTGAACCTATGGCCCTCGCCCTGTTTCTATATTTATCTGTGTCCAGGTGGGATTGGATGTAGATGTGGCATCTGATTACCATTTTCTTTCTCTTTCTTTGTGGGGTGTGTGTGTGTGTGTGTGTGTGTGTGTGTACGCTTTGAGCCAGAGTTTCCCTGCTCAAGTCTAACCCTTTCAGTGCCTGCTTATGCCTGATTTCCTCGAAACTTGATGAGGCTGAGCTGCAAATTCAATCAAACAGTGAACAAACATCTGCATGCGTGCATCTGAAGAGTGTGAGCCCTGTAATGATTTGGAAATCATATAACCAAAGAACATAACAACTGCAATTTCTTGATCTTTTCTTTTTCTGCAATGTGCACAAGACGTTAGCTGTTAACATTACTTGTTAAGAACGGGAGCTCCGCAATCCGTCTTGCAGATCACCTGCTCTTTATGACTGACAACACAGGTAACTGCAGCATTAAAACATTTTAGGGGGGGTGGAGGTTTATATTTTTGTATATGATACAATTTTATACCAAAAAAAAGAAAAGAAAAAGAAACTGCTCAGTTGTGATATTGCAGCTTGACCACATTATAGGCCCATTCATTTTAAGTGCTAGGGCAACAGGGGGTCATGTCTTATGAACCACTGGCAGGGTAGAATACCCCAGGCCCACTGGGTTAACCTAACAGGAAACCTGGAGGATACACCCTATTAGGCCTCTACTTCCTGCTACTTTCAGGCATGTACAATTTATGAGCCGAGAGGTACAGTGCACCACTGCAGATCTGATGGATTTCCTCTTTCGTTCTCCAAAAGGACCGAGCCAGAGCATTCTATAAAAGAAAAATGATAAAAAAACAGACCAAAAAAAAAAAAAGAGCCAGATAAGGTGAATAAAAGAACCATCTGCTGGGCACTCTGCAAAGCTTTGTGCCAAACAGTCTGGAAAGAATCACACATCTTGGCAGTACACTCTATAAATAAACTCTGATCCTTATAATTCAAATGAAATGTAGGAGGATATTAAATAGATCCTCTTGCCTCAAAGCCTCTTGCATATTAGTGCCAATGGTTTTAATACAGTAAGAATCAGGAATAGGTGCTTATTAGAAATAACTCGAAACTAATAACAGATTTGCAAAGATGGCTTTAGACCGGCTGCAGTGCTAAGTTGTGTCTCAGATCTATTTCACAACAAACTGATACATATTCATACTTCTCCATTTATTGTAGAGAGTTTCTTTTCTGTGAAAATGCTTTCAAATGAATAAGCAGGAAAAATGACATAACTTCAGCATCATAGTGATGCAGGAATAGAAAACCACAAACACAACAGCGCAGTGAAAGACGTAGGACCCGGCGGATTTCTACGGTAGGTGTATTTGTGTGCCAGAATGATTACCGACCAATGTTGTTTGGCTGCAAAAGGGCAATGAGCACCCCCCATTCCTCGCCCCAAATGTTCCTCTTAACACACATTTCTCTGTTAAAGTTCACATCTTAAAAGTTTTTGCAGTGTGCTTTGGGGTTTCAAAAATCTGCATAAACTACCGTGTGCATGGTCCTGGGGTTTTTTTGTGTGTGTGTGGGTGACATACATTTGCCAAACCATCAAACAGTGTCTCCTGTAATCTGTTTGAAGCTTTCAGACACTTCACTTTCATGACGAAACATGTGCGTCTTCTCCCCAACTTGTAGGATATAGCACCTAGAACAACAGAGACGTTGTGCTGCGCTGTGGTAGATTTTCTTTTTTTGTCAATCACAGAAATCAAGCGCACGCTGTTCTGAGGGCAGATGAAGACTAACAAAAAGTACTCCTGCTGTTGCTGCTACTACTCCTAAAAATAATTATAATATTAATGATGAAAAAATGGGAAAATAATTCATCTAAAAAACAATGTAAATATCTAACTTCTAGGGATGAAAATAGAGAAGCGGTGGTTGGTTGTCGTCCTTCAGTTCCTTGCAGTTGTTAGTCTGCTTGCCTACCAATTCCACTTATCAGTTCCACTAATGTCAGGATGCATTTGCATGATGACATGGTGCGTATTTTGGTTCAAAACGTATCCAACATGTTGCTGAGGCAGAAGTGTTCGCAAGCAAAGACAACGTGACGGATGCCAATACGGACAAACATTTCTCCACACAGCTTGCAAGTAATTTGCACAAATGTAACATCTTTGATACACCGCCTAGCAATGGTGGTGACTCTCACAGCGGAACTTACAACATCCTCTGTCTTTAGCCTTTAACTGAAAGAAAAGGAGAAGGTCGGGTATCTTCGGCAGTCCCTGTGAATAAAGATCAGTGACTGTGTGAACAACACTTTCTAACAGTAATCTCAGTTTTAGCTTTTACAGTTTGAGATTGTCATGAAGACGCAATAACAAAAATCCACTGATGAGCACACTGAGGTGGTACTCAGTTGCCAGTTTTAATTTGTTCTAATCAAATGCAAAATATTGGTAGATACTTTAAATTTAACGTGTCATGCAAAACAAATCAATTTGTACTACATTTGTTTCTCTAACCCGATGAGAATCGATAAGAGAATCAAATCGATAAGTGATATCGATAATGGAATCAGAGTTGCAAAATTCTTATCAGTTGTCATCCCAACTAACTTTGTTACAGCCTGCTACTTCTGTATCGGTATCAGCGTCAGTAGACAAGCAGAAACAGGATCAGTAGACAAGAATAAACAGAAAAAAGAGACATGAGAGAAAGAACAGCGGGAATGAGGTTACGTTGAGTTCGAAGGGGATTTAAGAGGGAGGATGGCTGGTTGGACAGTTTTGTAAAGAAGTATATCAGGAATAAGAGGATGAGACAGGAGATAGGCAAGCAGTCTCCACAGCTGTCAGAGGTGATAGACCAACTCGGCATCTCGTAAGAGTCTGTCTCTGACTTTTATCAAGGTGCAGTAAAACACTGATCCCTGCATGGCTTAGATACAAACACGGTAGATCTCTTTCCCTTCTGTCATTGAAGTGATAGAATAACCCTAGGTCCCAGTCCTTTAAACAATAACCATGAGTAGTGAGGTAAACTGCTAAAAGCTTAACATTACCATTGTCCAACAAACACAGCTGTTCGTAAAAGTATGTATGTGGGTGAAACATTTGATGATTTTATCGAGAGAGCTGCAGTCATATCAAAAGAAAGTTCAGCCACTGTCAATTCCACCAGCTCACCCCGGTCAGCCTGAGATGAATAACAACACACGACATATTACACTGTGTCATTATTGCTTTTTAAAAAAAGAAAAGGCTGAGTCAAAATATATCAGTGTGTGAAAAAAAACTCCTCATGACTCAGGAGCTTACAGAGCCACGATTAGCAGCACTAACTTGATGTAATTGGTTTGTCTATGAACATCAGTTGCTCACATTGTTGTGAAGGAATTTTGGCCTACTCTTCTTTACAGTGTTGCTCCAGTTGATTGAAGCTTGTAGGATTTTATTTTTGCACAGGTCTCATAAGTGCCCATGATAGCAGCTTCAACCAGGGTGAGGTCTGGACTGTGACTGGGTCATTTAAGCACCTAGATTCTTCTCATTTTCAGGTATTCTGTTGTAAATGTGCGGCTGTGCTGGAGATTACATAACTAAGTGTGGATTATCTTGGTCCAGCCCTAACTATACATTTGATTAATTAAAATAAATTCAGTTTAATTGTATTTATATAGCACTAAATCAAATCTTTATATTATAAGCTAAAAACCCTACAATAAAACAGAGAAAACCCTAACAATCAGAAGACTCCCTATGGCCCCCAACCCTATATTCGGTTTAAGCTGGGCACTTGTTATTTTATACGCTTTTCCTTTTCTTTAAAGTTCTTCCTTTTATTTAGTAGACAAGCTGCCCTTTGAGAAGTCAACATACAGTAAAGTTAAAGTGCAAAGGTTAAAGCTGGTCCTGTACTGTACGTAAAATTAGAGATTTTATTATCCCGCCTAGGTTCAACTGAAACAAAAGTACAAATAATATCTATTTCGTTATTATTAATAACTTGATGTCATGTCACAGTATGGTCATTACCTTGTGAATGTCAGCTCTGCAAATGTTGTTTTAGCTAACAAAGTCATTCTGAAGTCAATCGTACTCCACACTGTTGGATTAAGATATTTTTTTTGTTTTTCCTTCGTTTGTTGTTAACTGAATCGTCATAAACAAGGCTGTGTACGTGTCTAAGCTCTGGAGCGGTTGTCAAATAGCACATCAGATATTACACTAATGATGAAGTCATTTTCCATATCGAAGTCTAAATTAGCACGACTAACATTGGCTGTCTTCCAAACCGCATCTTAAACAAACAAAGGACACTATTAGATACCGAAATAAGCAGTGATTGTTGTCACGTAGGCCTCAGTGACTTAACTGCAGTCAGTTAGTTGCACCTTGATACAACACAAATACATGTCCTCTGAATAAGAAGATCATCAGCATAAAAAAGAAAAAAATATCCTCCCGTTTGCCCTATATGAAGGCCAAAGCACTTGCCCAGTATCGAAAATAACTTGCCTCTCCCACTAACAGATGATGACATTTGGAGCATAATTTAGCCTTGTCGCCAAGTTAGTATCAGTGTGGGGCCTTAGGTAAACACATTTGATAGGACCCAAAGGTCTCGCACCAGCATTAGACTGAGAGGACAGGCAAGTGTGCAGGCCCTTGGCCCTACTAAGAATCAGCAGAAGCCAAGCAGGAAACATCTGGAAGACCCAGTGCAAACAGATGTCGGAATGAGATAAGAGGCCATGAGTTAGAGTTCAGCCTCCCATCTCTGTATGATGAGGCTTTGTAATATCCAGGTGGGCTGTAGCCGTGACTCTAACAGCTCAAAGGTCCAAATAATCAAACTGCAGGGTTTTTTTTTTTTCTTTCTTTCTTTTCTCTCACACCAGCATCTGGTCGGGGCTGTGAATGTTGTCAGTAACTTGTGTTCCATTGTTCTTATAGTCTCATTTTGATCCATTGTTAGCCAGACTCTCATGAGACTCCCTTTATACAATGTTTTTGCCTCTCCGGGTCACCATTTACATCATTTCCTGCCATAGTGTTAAAATCGTCTGGGCAACAAAGTATGCATGAATAGTTAGCCATTGACTTGTAATGCCAACACTTGAGCTTCATTGTTGTGCTGCGGATTGTTTGATTTGAATTCTAGTGTCAACAGTATTGTTTATTTTCAATTGCTCATCTAAACACTTGAGGCCATAGTTTATGAAAAACAGAAAAGTAAAAAAAAAAAAAGGCGAGAAACTGTCAGAAATTACAGTTTTTAACCCTTTGCCTTTCCGCCACCACAAAAATATACTCCCATCCTCCGTATCACTGTTGATTACTTTGCGTGAGGAACATAAAACAGAAAGGGAAAAAATAACAGATAAATTATGAAGAAAACTATGTCATTCGCACAGATGAGTAGAAGTCACAGGGGAGGTTTGGTTCCTGTTAAACTATAAAAAGGACCCTCTTGGGACATAAGATCTGAAGTGGAGCTCACAGATTGTTCTGCAATCAGAGGCGACTGCACACCACCAGCCTGGATCTTCATAAACTGATAAATAATGGGTCCTTGGTGACATGGAAAAGTTATATAAAGTTAGTCAGGGAAAGGCTATGAATATATGATTTCAAGAAAGTACCAGGTAAAAAGTTACCCATTATTTCTTTGAACAGTCATTCAAACATTTATAAAGTTAGAAATAAAAAGGTACTTTCTCTCAAAAGTGAAAGGCTGATTTCATTTGCTCATTTCATCGGCAGTAAAACAAACAAACATTGTAATTGCCCATAAATGTGAAGATATGAAAATCACCTGCAAATTACCCATTTGTTTTTTTGAGGACTGAGACATTGACTCATATGTCTGATGTTTATTGTTTTATAAAGTTCTCAGACTTGTTTATGGGTTCTAAAGAACTTGATATAACTCAGCATCAATAAACTTCCCAAAAACAAACTACTGTGGTGAAAAGCTGTACAATCCTTTCTATTAAGATCAGGTTAAACTTGGCATTTTAGTGTCTTCTCTAATTCAATTCAACTCAATTTTATTTATATAGCACCAAATCACAACAACAGTTGGTAAGGTGAAGACCCTACAATGATACAAAACATGCTACCAAAAGTCTACGTGTTCATTTCTAGCTTGGTCATTGCTAGGAGCTGAAGCTCAGATGGTAAATTCATTAATCACTAATGATGGCTGGTGAAGTCATCATGTTGAGATTCAAGAGCCCTTGAGTAAAACAACAAAGCCCAAATAGTAACCAATGTGCAATAAGTGTGAAGCATAAGGATTTTTTTTTCTTATGGGCAGAAGCATATAATCTGCTATAGCATCAATCTGCACAAACATCTGGCATTAGCGTATCAGAAACAGACACAAGATGCTATTTTCTGTACTTCATACCCACAATAATTAAGAGCCAAACTACGGGATGACCACTGGTACGCCGCACAAACAGGAAGTAGAGAAGAGGTCAGTGAATGAAAGGAGGAAGCGCTGGCAAATGGCAACAATGCAAGAGGAGGAAACCCTTCCATTATAAAAAGGAACAGACCCCTGCAGCGTGCTGTTCAGGGTCATGACTAGTGGAATGGAAGACAATAGGGGAACAAGGCCGCTGGCTGACCGGCGTAGGTGTGTTGTGTCTGTGTGGCTGAGATAGTAGAACGTCAAGGGTCAATGGAGACACGGGCAAGCAGTGGCAAAACAACAACGAAGCGCACGATAAGTCAAACCCCAGTGCTGAAGTGCAGATTTCACAACTTAATAAATTTGCTCACGTATGTAAAATACATGCGAAACATAGTAAAACCCTTAACTGAACTTCAGCCAAACATTCAGTTGGCTCCTTTAAATTTTTCCTTTCTTTTATGTCTGTGTTTGTATTTGTGTGTATATATAAATACATATATGTCCAACTGTATGCTATGCGTCTGACAGAGGGGAAAAAAAGACACCCTGTTTTCACATAAAGCAGACTGTTCAGCTGTTAAGCGATGGACCTCCACCCAGTTTCAATGAAGCATCATCACAGCAGCAGTCAGACACTTCCCAGAGGAAATCCTTTGCCAGGCCAGACACAACAATATAATTATTATCTCAACGTACCATCTGCCTGTGTTTTTTGACAGCCTGAGTCAGTATGTGTGTACATATGCATATTTACTCTATGCATACATGAGTCATGTGACTTTTTAATTTTCCTAATTGCTAAATAACACTGTTTGAGGTTCAAGCATTCTTACTTGAGTGACTTATTTCACGGTACTTTGCATGCAATACATGTCTTTTGAACAAATGTAATTATCTCGAGGGGGCTGAAGAGACAAATGCTGCTCACAGAGGAGACAAATCATACCTGTGGGTGAAGAACAACTGTTATCTTGAGAGGCAAGTCCTCAGATAAAAAATGACAAGTGTAATTTTGACCAAAAAAAGCACAGGGTCTTGAGGCCTGCAATGGATCACACATCAATTACTATATTTGGATAGATTTTGACAGGTTTAAATGTGGTACATAAGCAGATAATGGTTTGAGAGATAATGGAAATTTAACTGGTCTGAACACTGCCATACTGTCAAAAAGATAAATTGCCAGGTCACGAAAGGGGTTTAAACAAAAGCGGAATATTAGTTGACAAGCATGCATATATTTAAATTATTATCAGCTTACCTTCTTTACTGCAATCCATCATTTTTAGGTGAGAATACAATGTTTAGCTCACATGTGAGATTCAAACTAATCACTGCTAATGACTCCCACTAGATTGAAAAATACTGAGCTGGTGTGTGGCAGTGAGGAGGAAGGAGGCGAATGGTTGAATTATCGGTAGCGTATAAAATACCGAATTATCATTTGTGCATTCAAACGAATCTTTGAAAAGTCATGTGTTTAATTATATGTTGACACAAAAGGCAAACACCAGCTTCACAACGTGAAAAAGTGGCAATACAATACCTTGGCATGCCAAAAGCTAGGCACAAACTAGTCCTTACACACCAAGGAGGAGGCTGAAGTCTCCAAGGAGTTGGCTAAGCCAGGGGAGTATGTAACATGGAGGGCAATGTCCAAGGCCTTTCACCTTGGAGCTGTTAACAGTCAGGCCTGTGATCCCAAGGACTGAGTTAAAGACCCCCTTGGGTTTAGGACCGTAACCAGAGAGTTGGAATAACAGAGGGGGCAAGCACCATGCAGTGATGTGGTGGGCTCAGTCCTACTCCCTGCTTGGGGCCTGGGGTGAGGTCACAGGGTATAACTTTTTTCCTTTTTGCTGCTTCACTCCATCTTTCTTTTTCTCACTGAAACTTAGATCAGTTTTGCATAAGGTCAGAAAAAGGTGGCTTTCTGGGGCTAGTGCTGGGTGGACACAGTGGCGAAGGTCAAAAGAGCTTCCTTGGTCTCAACACATTTATCACTAAAAGCCTTCAAGGTGTGGAAGAAAAAACCCAACGAGTGTGAAGTGCATTTTTGTGTGAACATGTATGTATTGTAACTAATTTTTTTCAATTATTAAAATTATTACACACAATATGTGTGCTCGGTGTCATGTTTATTAAATAGATTTAGAAAATGTTTTGCTTTTGTTATGTGCAGCGTGTTACCCTCATCTGCAATTCTCTGGGCTCTACCAGGAATCAGGTGATCCTCTTTATTTACTCAGTTTGAGAATTTTAGAGTTTGAGAGTTATTGTGTGAAAATAATTCTGCTTTGTAATGTGCTCTGCACATTAGCTGGACTACAGGTTAATGCTCAAGTTAAGGCTGACCCATTACACCAGGGGTCTCAAACTCATGACCCACGTCATCCCTATATATCCGTATATTGACGAAGAAGAAATATAAAGCAATTTGTCCCTTGAAGTAACTTTTTTGTTAGGGAGGATTTGTTTGTTGTTGAGTGCAATGTCAAAATAAGTTCTTTAAAAAGCCCAAACTGATTTAATATGAAGGCAATATGAGCAGAGAGTACAAACATGTTGAGGGATTTGCTGTAAGTTCAGTGAGAGAGTTATCTGTAGTCAAAAACTAATGTGTACACTTATGTCTGCATTTTTATTTTGTTTATAAATGATAGCAGAAGTGCTGCAGCGTGTCTGGCCAGAAAGAGAGTACCAATTAGTTTATTTGGTAGTTCAGTGAAAGGCTTCAGTTAGCTAAGAGTGAGAAAAAAAATTGCATTTAGGTTTGCAGTTTTGTCTTGTTATACAATATTTGAAACTTTAAAAAACAAACAAACACGACATTTTCTTGTTTGGTTGTTTGTTTTGTTGTACTACCTGAACATTAAGGTGGCCCTCCACCAGCAGTGGCCTCAGCTCGTTTAAGTTTGAGACCCCTGCATTACACCGTCAGCTCCGTCAGCACCGTCAGCACCGAAAGAAGCCCATTGCATAGCTCAAACGTATCACTTTGAAAGAAGAATTTTCAATCGTGTCACGAAGACATGTCCTAGATATTATATCGAAACGTGCTTCTTCAGAAGAAGGCACTTGGGTGAGTGATGAAATGTTTCTCCCACTGGAAACGCTTCGTCCAGATGAGCAGAATCAACCTTTTGGGGCGTAACGTGTAGGCCAGACGGGGAGAACCTCACTCTACCAAATTGCACCTAATCTTTGTCAGAATGCAATCTTTATTTACAAATTTGTGCTTTTTAAAAGTCAGTCTTTTATTGTTGGCTAATTCGAAGTTGTTTAACACAAATATATTGTGTTAGCTGATAAAGGTTCTAAGCATCAGTAGGAAATATTTTTTGTAACATTAGACAAAGCAACTATTTTTAACTTGGCTGTGTTATTTGGAGCTTGTGTTCAACTGTTAGTTTTGGAAAGAGCAGGCTGAGTCATTTACCAGCGACTCAGCTCTCAGGACAAAAAGGCTGACCACCATAACCTACAATTCAGGTCTGCTAACTTCCATTAGCACAAAAAAGGTAAAAACATTCAGCAAGACAGGCGTTACCAGAGAAAACTGTCTGGCATGATTCACTCTTGTTTATTGACCTATTACCTCATTAATGGCCCGTTTTAGTACTACAGAACTATAAAGTGCTACCAAAAACCCCCCAATTATATTTAACACGCATTATGTCACTATCATTGGATATTAGGGAAAGCTAAGTCAATGGAAATATTGCTGTTTCAAAATAAAAAAATGAACCATCAGACTTACTTTAAAAATTGATCCGTTTTGTGTATGTGTTGCTTCATTTTGATGTCGACATAAGGTGGATTATGAAGCGGTTGCAATGTATGCAGCCTATTGTAATGTCAGTTGTCATTTAAATTCATAATAAACACACACTTTCGGTTTCACGTCACAGAACGAGGATCAGAGCACGTAAAGTCTAATCACTTTATCCTTGTAGTCTGTCGGCTCAAACCATTGTGCATCAGTTTAGTTAAACAGAGGAATGGAAAAATTTAAAGGTCAAGTAGAGCGGCGGTTGATTCAGTTCACACAACTTTGGTAACCTGATTTTTTTCCCCTCTTACCTGATTTGCTTGTGTGAGCTGAAGTGAGGTTTAAATAACCCTTAAAAAAATCTCACACCTTCAAGAGGGTTGGTAAACAAATGCTAAGCATCCCATGGGTGTGGAGCTCGGCGAACCGCAGAGCCTTATTTGCTCCTGCTTGTCTCAGCTTGCGGCTGTGTATTTCTGTCCTTCTGAAGATGCAAAGGTAGCATGGTAGGACACACATCAGTACACACACGTTTGTGCATACACCCTTGCAGAAGAAACACACACACACACACACACACACACAGACATACTTAAACACACAGAGCCCTGCAACAAAGCAACCAAAAATAACAGGCACCTGTTGCTCAAACCGCAACGTCTGCAATGAAGCCAAATTAGAGCGTCTCCCTGGCAACAGTAATTTCAATCACAAGCTGCAGCAAGCAGCCTAGAAAACAACCACACTTAAACATCGCTGCTATGTGAGTCACCTGTAAACAATGAATAAACATATGTGCATGCATGTTTAGCCTCGTCCTTTATTTCATGAAAGTGGATGTACAACCCAATACTGAATGATATGTGACCTTCTGAGAGATCTGCCAAACCCCCCCACTCTTTGAGGGAAAAAGGAAATCACCCGACCATTAGTGGCTGAAACATGATTGCAAGGATTTCATTGAAGTGTTACGATAAAAAGCTTCCCAGCCACAGACGGCAACTACTCAGAGTCTGACCGAGTGGGCTGTTGTGTTCATGTGTTGTAGGGGCTCCTCTAGTGGTCACAAGCAAAATTTCATATGTAGCATTTTATGGCATCCACATTGTGTCTCAATGAGAAAAGCACATTTTTTGATTGCCTGTTTAGGCCGTTTGCTACGGTGACAGGTGTGCAATAGGCCCGTAGCATATACAGCTGGTAGCATTGTCTGAGCAATGCAATAAAGGTGAATGCATGTGCATGAAACCTATATAGCTTAAATCCAATTCAAAAATGCAAAGGGGAAGGGGGGATATAATTATTACAGATTGCTAATGGGTGCAATTTGCCATTATTATCATGCCATTTATACATATATATCTCTTCATGTTACCTAAAACTGATGTGTGTGAACGCAAGAAGGACGCAGCTTCTTTACAAAAGAAAACTTAATTGGAAGCACATGTGTTGCACTGTGCAGCAGTTTAGGATGGTTTGGGGGGGTGTAGGG
The DNA here is from genome assembly GCA_015108175.1 of Pelvicachromis taeniatus. NCBI lineage: Eukaryota > Metazoa > Chordata > Actinopteri > Cichliformes > Cichlidae > Pelvicachromis > Pelvicachromis taeniatus. Next base: position 28,676 of record VURO01012373.1, read on the forward strand.
TGCTGCTGTGAATGAGGGTGTTAGTGATGGGAGGGAGAAAAACACAAGAGGAGGGGGAAAAAATCTGTTTGTGGGGGGTGGGAGCGAAGGCCTGGTGGTTGGGAGGGCATGAGAATGTAAACTCCGACGTAAGTGAGGCGATTTACTCGAGCCTGGGAATTCAATGCGGGGGTGGAGTTGGGGGGGTAGTGTGAGTGGACTCAATTTAAACCACATTGCTATCATAAATAAGACATGTCCTCTTTCCGTGTCTTCCTTTTTTTTTTCTTCTTTATTTCTTCCCTTTCTCACCATGACCACAGTGATGTACAGCGTCTGTCACTCAGAGCAGCCTGACATTTGTCAGTACGCAGATGGCTCCGACAGCACAAGTGCACCCTTCGTGTTTTTCGGTTTGTTTTTATTCACAGTCCGGGAGCATTAAAGGTACAAGGGAATATAATTCAAAGTTGGATAGGAGAACGTGGATTTTTGCTGTAATTATGATTCATAATGGCAGTCGCCTCGTAACTCCCATTCTTCTCCTTAACAAAATGACTAATGGAAATGCTTGCAGAAGGACCCTTGTTTGGATGATACATGAAGCTACTGTAGCACGGACTCTTCAACCGAACCGTTTTATTTCAGTCGTCAGCTCCCCTCACCCCGACACCACCCCCACCCCCCTTGCTCGCTGCTGCAATAAGAGACCAACATGAGAACAAAAGGCCATGGGACCGAGCTTATATACCTCTCCTCTGTGGCTCACTCAGATTTATATACTTTCATAAAAGTGGGCCCAAAATGTCTGGCTCAGGGCCTGAAATCCCATCCTTGTGTTTGGACAACATCCAGGAAAATAATGCCTTATCATAAAAAGGTCACCTTTTTTTTTTTCCTAAAATGTATTATTATGAATTACAAAGGGCAGGCAGGTGAAAGAAGAGCCGCATAAACACAGTGAAGGAGCTGAGTGATGAGCACATGGAGAGTGGGAGCAGGATGAAGATGAAAAAGTTTTAAAAAGGAAGCTGTGTACAAGGATGCTGAGGATGATGGGATCAGGAGGAGAAAGATAAGTGTCTTGGAGGTTCACGGGGAAACAGCATTGACTGCGGCCTGAAAGTGCAGGAGTCACGTCGCTGTTCTCCACCTTTACTTCCACTGGAAGATGTTTGTGCTCCTCCCACACCCTCCAAATGGTGCTCAATTCTGGCAGCACCTGAATACTGGGTGTCATCAGAGCTACCTGCCAGGGATTAACTAGAACCTGTTACCCCTCAGTGTCAGATGAATGAGCTCTGTCTCTCTTTCTCTCACCCACACCCACCAAACCATGCACACACGCGTGTATTGTAAGAGTCGGTAATAGGAACCAGCTGGGCTTTCAAGGCCGCGCAGTAGGCCAGACAGGCCCATTCATAACCCTCTAGTGAGTTTTAATGAAGGTGGGTTCAGGGGCAGCAGCAGCATGGAGGGGAAATGATGAAAGAGGGGAGACGGTCTACTCCTTCTTCCTCATGCTCTCCACCTTCCACTCAGGGAATGTACTGTACTCAAGCTTGAGTAGGTGAGAGGCTCACCTTTAGCCCAGTCATTCAAAGTTAGTGTATATATAGATTTCCTAGCTGCCGCACTCTGCACAGAGTGAGTGAACACTAGTATGTTTGAATAAAAAGCTGAGACTGGAAATTGAGAATAGTTTCTATTCCCTTTAAAGTTTTTCAAAAAGCACTAAATATACTAAAAAAAAAAGTAACTAAAACTGAGTCACACTTTTAAAAGCATGCTTTGCAGCCCACACATAAAGGAAGTTATTGTTATTGAAGGTATTGTTGATTCTGTGTGAGTCTTTGAGGTAGCACATTTCATTCAAGTGATGTGGATGTAATGATGAGCTTCACAAACACAATCCATAAATACACAGTAATTCACTATTGAGACACTATTGAGATCTTAAGATTACAAAGCAGGAGTCAGATACTTGGTGGTGAAGATCCGTTACGAATGTGTCTTCATTCTGTGTGTGATGGAAACCTTGGGCGAGGGGTGCATTTGGGATCTGAACTGTTATTTGCCCATACATATAAATCCATAATGAATGCCAAATGCTGTGTGGTGCTGTAGAGCTTTAACACATTTCTTCATTTGCATGTGAGAACGCAGGGTTGTTTCAAGGAATGACCACCTCCATCTTGGTTTTTCTCAGGCTTGATTGGTGGTGCGTAACCTGAGCCGGTGAAGTAACTGTGAAGAAACAGCCCTTTTACACCCTGAGGTCAGGCTGACGTGAACGCCAATAAACCAGGCACTAACACACATTCCATTTGTAAAGTGCACAAATAAGCAAAAGAGCTATTCTAAAAACCAAAAGTGTAATGATCTGATGTCTGTATCCCAAAAATAAATTATTATTTAAAGATTTTGAGGGGAAAAAAGGGAAAGAGGTTATCTTGCTTTGGTTACACAGTATGGCCAAATTTCAATAGTTCAAATAGTCCCACTTTGTATAGTGCAATAATAAGAGTAACCTGAGGTATTAGATAGTAAACAGTGCTACACCCCAATTAGAAAACTCATACTCAACAAGTCCTTTGTGATTTGGCATAATGATACTTCAGCCACTGTAAGGAAACATAACCAAACGTATGTGCTGTATGTTTCCGTTCTGAGCTTTACGCCTTGACGTCACACTGTGTGGGTGTTTGAAGTGCAACCCTAAAATGGTTCAAATCATTTTTTACACATAGAAGTTTCATTTTCTCTGATGGAGGCTAGGTGTTAGATCCCCCTGCGGCGTGGTGTCCCACAGGACTCTGCTCTTGGGCCTCTGTTATTCATTTAATATTAGCGACCTCAGAAAGAGAGATGATTGAAAGTTTTAACATTAGAACTTTCAATCATCTTCAAGCATCTGCACTTATTTGCTAATGATATTCAATTCAAATCATTTGCAAATACCGTATACAGTGGAACCCCAGGTTACGAGTTTAATCCGTTCCAGAACCAAGCTCGTAACCCGATCGAATTTTTCCCATTTAAAATAATGTAAATGAGATTAATCCGTTCCAGCCCTCCCAAAAAGTCCCCAAAATATCATAAATAATGGAAAAAAACATGTTTTTAAATAAGAAACAAACATCAAAATACTGTATTAGTAAATATAGTTAAATAAAAGATAAACCAACTTAAGCAAATATAACCTTACCTTGGCGAGGCTGAACGGCGGAGGGAGGGAGGAGGCACAATACGTATGATACACGTACGGTAAAACTAAAACAACACTTTTTTAAAACTTCAAACAAAACTAACATTGCACTTTCTTAACTGTACGTACGTACGTACGGACTTACGTGAGCCAAGCAGGTGTCATCATAAAGGGATAACTTTGAAACGGCTCTGGGTAGAGGTTTCCGGGTAAGAAAGGCGGAGTGGAAACTAGCGGTTGCTACATTCTGGTCTCATTCACAACAGACTCCAAAATATCTATTTCCTACCCAACGGGGTAGTAAGGTTTATTAATAAGTCAGGTGACTCAGGTTAACTCTCTGCCATGTACATCAACAGCATACAGCCTAACGTTCCGGCCCAACACAAATTTACTCGTGTCACACTCTAAAACATCCGTGCAGCAACACAATCCACTGTGGAACAAATCATCTTATAAACAATAATTCACATTATTACAGCGGTGACGTATCGGAGCTCGGCTTGTAAAATAGGCAGGCCTCGTACACCGGGGAGAAATTTTGCTCGGATCGCGGCTCATAAATTGAAATACTTGTATACAGAGCTGCTTGTAACCCGGGGTTCCACTGTATCTTCCAATTGTAGCCCGGGCGCTTATTCAAAAAATTATTCCCTTCTCAGACTGAATCGTCCCAGAAGTGGGAAAGAGGACCCAGGCGTGAATTTTAGACTGAGGTGAAAAGTGCGTTTACTGTCAGTGCTCCAA
>VURO01012374.1:1904-12498 GCA_015108175.1 Pelvicachromis taeniatus
CACAGAGCTCTATGCAGACAGACCCTGGAGTGGAGCGGACAGCTAACGTGCTAACTCTGCTGCACCGTAAATTCCTCTTAGCTCAAACGTTGCAGTAGTCGCTGCATGCATGTTGCTTTTCCTGCAATGCTGGGTGAAAGTTATGTCCAGTACTGCACTAAGGCGATTGGGGTTAGAGCAATTCATCTGTCCTACCGGAGGTACAAGGAAGGAGACCAGAAGAGTAATGAGGACAACACAAGCTAAATTTCAGGTCACTGGGGGACAGTGGGGTGGGCTACTTGAGTGTTAACTTATTGTTCATCCACTGCCAAGGCCGTAGTCATAGGGGGATCGCCCATTAAGAACGATTTATGCTAACTGCATGTCCGGCAGTCAGATAGCATCAGTGTAGTCATCTCGCCGCACCTTTCCAGCATGAGATAGGTTGCCTATCTTTATTCACCCTCTGTAACTTTTCCAAACTGACAATCTGACATTCACACTCACTTTGTGTTGTGACTGCAGAGGTGAGAAAAGAGTATTTTAATCCACTTTCCAGCTTCTTTTGTACCTTGACCCTTTTTCACATGTACAGCCCAATGCCACATCGGTGTGTGTGTGAAGAAGCAGCCTGAAAAGGAGCACAGCTATCCTCCATTATCCCACTTTGCCCTTCTTTTTACCTTGCCTTGTGGTGTGCCCAGTCAGAACAGCTTACTTCCAGGGTGGTGGGAGAGTACATCTTAAGTGCCTGTTCTGACAGACCATAACTCTGCCCTTAGACAGCGCTTGTGGGGTGTGCCACGTGTCACGGGGAAACCTCTGGCACTCGCTCCACTGATAACCGTGTTATTGAAGGGTGGGGACATAATTAGAGGGTGTGCCAGTGAGTACAGAATGTGGAACATCATTAACATGCTCACATTGTTGAAGTGGGGACTGTAATTAAAGGGTCCCCGCCACAGTTGGAGGGGGCTTTGATTGGCGAAGCAGAGGGACAAAGTGATTTTGCTCATTTGCTACTAGCAGCTGTAGTGACCTTCACACCAGTTGGCATCTACGACCAAGTGGTGTGTAGACGGCGCGTGAGTGTTTCTAATTGTGTGCGTGGGAGCACCAAAACTATACGTGTGCATGTGTATCTATTTTGAATGGAAGAAGACACAAAACAAGAGATACTGGGTCAATTAGACACTGGAGCCTGCAACTGAATAGAAAAGAGAAATGGGGGTCAGCGTTGGGACAGCCAGTCCACTGTTCTCTATAACAAAAGGCCAGAGGAGAAAACGCCTGATAAAAGAGCAGGAAAGGAAGTTATATTCAAGCCCCTCGGGGCTAGAGACGGATCACAAGGCTGAACTGTGAATCATTTGCTTCTCCCTTGAGGAAGCTTTTGTAAGCACTGAATTCGTGTTAAGTGATTAATCGTAGTTCCTTTCTGTTCTCTTATTATTTGGACTTGTAGCATAGGAATTTGTGGACTTGTTCGGTTTTCCATTCATGCTCAGATCGTTTGGGGGGGTTAAAAGTCATTCCAAAATTCTTAGATGGTATTCTTTACCATGTGAAACGAGGATTTCTGTCCGTAGTGGAAGTTTCACTCAACGCTAAAAAGGCCGAAAACAACGAGCTGTCTCAGCCAGCAGACATCCAGGGTCAGAGCTACAGCTCTGAAAGTCTGCTGGCCGAGTTTGTTACTGCCCTGCACTGCTGGTAGGAGAGTTTGCGAAACAATTTTTTAAAAAGATTTTTGTCAAAATACATTACCTAGAGGCGTAAATAAAACTTGGAAAGCACTCTACACATCTAGGACTAAGCAGAGGACTTTTAGCAGAGGATAAAAACGGCAAACAGTAATTACAAAGACACTTCAAGCTCTTTAAAATCTTAAAGCTTGCATTTTGCATCCGTTCTTTGAAAATGCTAACGAAAAATAACGTAAATAGAGCAATTATTTTTAATTTTAGCATCATCCATCATCCTATTATCCCATTCAGAAGCACAATTACATTACTCAGAGTTTCACAGCAAAGTCCAAGCTTACAGAACAGGCTGGTGAGTGTATTAAACAATCAAAACCCCCGAACAGAACAAAAAAGTATACAAGCATCAACAATCTTTTTGCATATCGGCTGTAATTATCAGATCTATTGTGTACTACTGTTTTTGTTCACTGGTTGTTTAGCTGCCTATAGCCTGTGACGGGCTACACGGACTGCAGAGTGGTCATGGTCCTCTTTAACTGAGCTACGCCAAAGGAAAATAGTCCATATATATACTGTGTCACTCTGGAAGTGTGACGATACAAATTTCAGTATTCTTAAAATATCTTTACTGCCATCTGACAAGTTAAAAGTTTAGGCAAATGATGATTGCTGAAGACCGTCAAAGCCTCTTAAAGTGCCGATCACAAGTTATCCGTCGACGGACAGTTGATGAACATGCCAGTGCATGGGACTGAAGGTTGGCCTGTGTGGTTCCACAAACTGCTAAAAACTGTACAGTGTCAGAGGACGCAATGTGTTGCTGCTTGCTTTGCGTGGGAATATTGAGTACTAGCCAGAGTGCAGAGCACTTAAACGGGCTACAGGGGCGTCAGCAGTGCTACATGGACCAATGGAAGGAAGCGGCTTATGCATCTGGTTTTCTTTTCCAAATTGTGGATGTCTAGATTAGGGCTGGGACAACGCGTCGACGTAATCGATTACGTCGACGCGTAAAATACATCGACATAAAAAATTTGCGTCGATGCGTCGCCACTTTAAAAAAAAAACACATGGCGGCAGCGAGTAGCGGTAACGTGTGGACTTAAACCACGCCCCCCGAACACGCAGTTCTACAGTATGGGGATATTTTAACCGAACAGGAAGTGATTCAGTCTTTGCCGGCTTTGTAAGGTGGAAATGGCCGATCATAAAACGACCGTAAGTTTTCAACTTTGTTACTAACGCTGGTTTTTACCCTTTAATTCATCCAGACAACCCCCACGTAGACACACACTCAGAGATAAACACCCAACCTCCGTAAATGCAAAACTCATTTAAGCTGCTTAGCAGTAACATATATCATTAGATTCATCGATGCAATTAATCACAAAATAATCGTTTTGCCCAGCCCTAGTTTAGGTGCGAGTGCGTTGTTTACTTGGTTAACAGATGGTAAACGAATGCACTATGGAAACATCTACATAACAGTGGGCAGATGGCTTTAAAGTTGTGGCTGATCCGTGTAAACTGTGACTGTGCTGTGCTTTTGTGACCGTTGCTCACCTATTGTGTTGGGATTCTCAGCATCCGCTGCTGATTGTGTGCAAAGCAGGGACAGACAGATATACACAAAGATGTACTGGCTGCACAATGGCCATTCACACAAACGGATAATCCCATGACGGCCATCAAAGCCCTTCAGCAAACACTAACATCATTAACGCTGCCATTAGAGAGGGACGGTTGATTTATTTACCTGCAAAGGAGTTTTAGTTTGTGACAACCATCACAAACCTCACACACCGCCATCAGACACCCAGGGGCCGTGTGACAGGTGTTCATAGTACAGTTATTACACAGTTATTACACAATACACATGCAGTAAAAAAACAATGACTTTGTGTTTTGTGACTCTAAATGTAAATGAACTAATGAGCTCAAAGAAAAATGCACGAAATCACTTTACTCTAGCTGAAAGAAAAAAAAATTGTTACAACAGCCTCAGGTTACAGTCTGAAAAACACAGATAACTCTATCTGCAATTCAAAGCCATCCACCTCGGACTAAAAATGGCAATCTTCTATGAGCGTGTGGAGTAAAAGGTCACTCCCTAACTGTATATTCAAGTGTTTGCAGATACAGTGAGTAAAGAGCGACGCGCCCATGCATTCATTTAACACAATTATATGCTTTCTGCAAGCTAAAGTGAATTGTCATGCACGTGTGACACTACGAGGAAAGGAAGAGCCACGTTGTCCGTCTATGAACCGTAAAAAAAAAAAAAGCAAAAGTTTGATACTGCAAGTATTCTTGTGAGACAAGAGTGTGCGAAATGCAATCAGATAGCATCACTGCCTGACACATATAGTACCACCATGCCTGTTCTAGTGTAAGAGCTCAGATGAGCGGAGAGAGAGATGGGAATTTGAAAAGCATATCTGGACAGCCGCGCTCTGCGGTGATTGATTAGCCCTCGTGAAGCTCTTTTCTCTACTTTCTGTCTTTATATCTACTTTCCCTTCCCCGAGCAAACTCAAAGGTCACACAAGTTTATCTGCTCTGCAGTGAAGGAAATGCACAATGTGTTTATTCGCACATCAATGCATTCCCACTACTTTGCTCATTTTCACTATTTCTCAGTCAATCTAACAACATAGCATGTCCCACCCTGTCTCTGACTCTTATACAAATCTATAAACTGTAATAGACAATTTAAGGCATTTTAGAGACATGGAAATCGATACACATTCACATAAGCACAACCTTGTGTCTTTTCTGCTAACGGCAAACGTGGTGGCGGGAAGCCTGAGGGCCGTGATGCGGTAGGCTGTTTTAGCCTTATGTCACTACATCGTTTCAATAAACGATACAGTCTTTACAAATGATTATCATCATTACAGAATCGTGTAATCGTGAGCGTCCAAGTCAAAATGAAAGACGATGTACCAGACCGAGAGACACAGCGTCCTACCTGACTTGGCCCCGTCTGTGTTTTCCATTAGTCAGAGTTATAGCAGTTATGGCACCCTTTGAGAGCACTTAAGGGTGGTGATAAATACACACAAGCACTAAAATAAAGCTGACTGACAATTCAGGGACAACACACACATGCATTGTGTCATCCGGTCTAGCTCCATTCCACTAGAGCACTCTTACTCACTTTATAGAAATGGCCTGTATATCATTTTTAAGCTTTACAGAGGCAAAGGGTCAGCCTGAAGGTCCTCACATTAAAAGCAACTCTATCATGACATGAATGATGAGTGTTGGTTTGATAATTACACCTGAACCACCCCGGGACCCTTCCTGATATCTGGGAATCATCCTTTCTATGATTAAGCTTCTGTGAAAGTCAATGAAGATAAATATATACTCGGTAAACTATACACAGGTCAAATTACTCTTTAAAAATCGCATTTTTTCTTATTTGTGCGATTCATTGATCTTGCATATTGAGACTTACGTGTAAACTAGGGCTGGGCAAAATGATTATTTTCCGAATCGATTAATCTAGTGATTAATTTTTCGATGCATCAATGAATCTAATGATTGGGTTGGGTGTTTATCTCTGTCTATGAGTGAGTGTATGTCTACGTGGTGGGTGTCTGGATGAATTAAAAACCAGCGTTAGTAAAAAAGTTGAAAACTTAGGGTCGTTTTATGATCGGCCATTTCCACCTTACAAAGCCGGCAAACGACTGAATCACTTCCTTTTCGGTTAAAATATCCCCATACTGTAGAACTGCGTGTTCTGGGGGGCGTGGTTTAAGTCGACATGTTACCGCTACTAGCTGCCGCCATGTGTTTTTGTGAAAGTGGCGATGCATCGACGCAAATTTTTTACGTCGACGCGCTGTCCCAGCCCTAGTGTAAACACCACATAAGTCCCAATATGAATTTAGTGCTCCAGTCAAACTGACACTGAATATCTGCCTTTCATTCTCTTTGTGTGCTGTCTTCAAAAACAAGAAGTTTAGTTCAGTGTTGCAAAGTATAACATTACGTCACATGACAGTGGTTTGACTCGGACTACAGGTGTCATCCTCTGACACAAGAAAACAGACATCAAAAACGTCTTTGACGATATAATAAATCAACCAGAATAAATCAGCTCAGTGGGGAAAAAGTAGGATGCACGAGACGAGAGCTGTGAAACTTAAATGAGGATGGAGGTGGCTGATGGGAAAGAAAGAGACACAGAAGGCTGTTTGTTGATTCTGGCGAAGGAGAATTTAGGTGCTAGCACTTCAGTGAACAAGCAATCAAATGTTGAAAACACAGCCTCATTGTTGACATAAATCATAATTATAACACAGCCTTACTCTGCATTTCCTGATATAAGAGCAATCGCAATAGAGAAAATTACACATGCACTGTTGTGATGGAGTACTTTATAATCATAGGTTATAACCGATGTTGATCTGAGTGGCTCATTTTAAGTATATGTGAGGTTAATGTTTGTGTGCTGTGCACGTGTATGTGTGTACTTTGGTGTCCTCGTCTGTTTCTGTGCTGACATCTCATGTGCCGTGAGAATAAAATAGACGGTATGCACTTATTAATCTAATATTTATGAGCAGTTTGAAGTGTAGATGTATTCTTCCTGAATCATTCAGTTCATAACATTCAGTCTGGGATGAGCTTTCCTTGGTTCACTAGAACACATGATCCAAATAATTATTGTCAGGGGTCTATTGAGTTATATGCACTGGCACTCACAGAATGGAAATTATAGAGCCTTAGCTGAGTGCTTTGGCAACGCACCAGTTGATGCCCATAAGTTGTAGCTTGCTAGAAAGATGTGTAGCATATAAGATTTTTATTAAATGTGTAGATTGTTTGATTGCTGCCTGTTTGAATTAGCCTGTTTTTACTATTTTAAAAATATCCATCAATCCGTTCGCTTCCGATTATCCTTTCTCACGGTCGCGGGGCGCTGGAGTCTATCCTAGCTGTCTTGGGGCGAGAGGCGGGGTACGCCCTGGACAGGTCGCCAGTCTGTCGCAGGGTTGACTGGTTAATTACAATGGAACCCGAGAAATTCGGTTTACGAGCCGCGATCCGAGCAAAATTTCTGCCCGGTGTACGAGCCGAGCTCCGATATGCCACCGCTAGTTTCCGTTTCGCCTTTCTTACCCGGAAACCTCTACCCCTGCTACCCAGAGCCGTTTCGATGACACCTGCTTGGCTCACTCCCGTACGTACATACAGTTAAGAAAGTACTATTTTAGTCATGTTTGAAGAAAGTGTTGTTTTAGTTTTACCGTACGTGTACGTCTACATATCGTGCCAGTACGTATCTAGTCCTCCCTCCCTCCTTCCTCAGCTGCTCTCCGTTAACTGCAATCGTCTGCCGCCAAGTTATATTTTCTTGAGTTGGTTTATCTTTTATTTAACTATCTTTACTAATAGAGTATTTTGATGTTTGTTTCTTATTTAAAAACATGTTTTTATTTATTATTTATAATATTTTTGGGAGAGCTGGAACGGAATAATCTCCATCCATCCATCCATCCATTCTCAGCAGTTTATCCTTTTCAGGGTCGCGGGGGGCGCTGGAGCCTATCCCAGCTGTCTTGGGGTGAACGGAATAATCTCTCCGGAATAATCTCTCCAGAATAATCTCATTTCCATTATTTTAAATGGGGAAAATTCGTTCGGGTTACGAGCTCAGTTCTGGAACAGATTAAACTCGTAACACGGGGTCCCACTGTGTTTTAAAAATAATCATAATAAAATTATTTCATTATAACAATTTCCATCCATCTATCCATCTATTTGCATCCACTTATCCTTTCTCAGGATCACGGGGTCGCTGGAGCCTATCCCAGCTGTCTTGGGGCGAGAGGCGGGGTACGCCTTGGACAGGTCGCCGGGCTAACTGTTTAATTATTTTAAAAATAATCATAAAAAAATTATTTCAATATAACAATTTCCATCCATCCATCCATCCATCTGCATCCGCTTATCCTTTCTCAGGATCACGGGGTCACTGGAGGGATAGGCTCTTGCTGTCAGGGTACGCCCTGGACAGGTTGCCAGTCTGTCGCAGGGCTAACTGTTTAATTATTTTAAAAATAATCATAATAAAATTATTTCATTATAACAATTTTTTATCATTAAAAATAATCATATGTAACAATGGATCGTAAAATATTGGAATATGTCAAATGCTTAAAAATCAACAAATCAGAAATCAAATTTTGAGTCGTTTACTAAATGTAGTAAAATATATCAGATGACAAGTGCTGTAAAAGAACAGATTAGTATCTAATAGACGCATGCGTTTCAAGAGTTACTACATGTGCTAAGAGAGACTTCCTGCGTCCTTTATGGAGAGCGCTTCGCTGCCTATGCAGTCAGTGTTGTAGAGCGTGGTCGTGTTCATCCATGAAGGATAACAGTTTGTTCCGTGACCTCCTCTTCTCTGCAGGTTCAAACGTGTCCACCTTGCAGCCAGTCACAGAGCAGGCCTAACCAATCAGTTTCTTCAGTCTGCTGGTGTCACCAGCTCTGATGCTGCTCCCCAGCAGACCACAGTAGGGGACACGAGTGGATCCCTACTGTGGGGGAAAAGTGAGCTGGCTAACTGCCCTTCATGTACGCCGCGCTTCCATTTCAGCCTGTTGTCAGCGTGGATGTACTGGTACTCCTCCACCACATCAAGATCCTGGCCCAGGATAGACATGGGCAGTGCATCCTCCTCCTTTCTGAAATCGATCATTATCCCTCTGGTCTTACTCAGATTCAGAAGCAGATGATTCCTCTCAGTCCACCCCAAAAACCCTGAGCTCCATACTGCAGCCACTGCAGAGTATTTATGTAGGCGGCAAGACCTGGAGCTGTGGTGAAAGTTCTGTCTTATTATCACGATTATTAGCTTTACTGTTGAGAAAGTGTTGAACAATGAAATTGGAGTTATCTAACTTCGGGGGTCACCTAGAAATATCATCGCTCTGAAAAAAAAACACGCATGTGGTTGTAATTAAATCGTGAATGATTTTTAATGCAATATCTACACTGAGTGCAAAGTATTATAAGGAAGGTATTACTCGTGGTTTGCACTGGCACATTGTGCCTCCTAATGCAAGTTTAGCGTGTTAAAAGGCTGATTGATCATTAGCAACACCCTTTTCCAATTATGGTAAAACTGTTTGCTGATTAAGGAGCCGATACACTTAGCCAGTTGAGTGTCTGTGTTTGATTATGTTCTCAAAATGGTCCAGAAAGGACTTTCTTCTGGCCCTCATCAACGTATTGTTGTTGGCAGAAATTAATGCTGCTCCATGCGGGAAATGAAACCCCCCAAAAAATGAAGCTGCAAATGAATGTCGCATCTCAAAGTGGAACAGACACTTGAAACAGGACGACTGGGCGAAGTTTGATGTACAGGGAAATCTAATTTTGAAGTGTATGACTCAGAAGGAAGAGCATTTGTTAAACTGAAAAAAAGAAAAGATACCGTTTGATCCTGTGACCACCCACAGCACGGTGGATGAAATATGACCGCGCTGAGGTGCATCGGCGGCGGTAAAGCAGGAGATTTTTACAGGATAAAAGGTCTTGAACGTGATGGCTGTTATTCTGTTTTGCACTGACATGCCTTACCTTGTGTATACCGCTTGACTGAAGTCAATTTCCTCCCACAACAGGAGCACAACCCAAAGCACAGCTCCAAACTATGCAAGAGCCATTAAGAGAACAAACCATCAGCTGGTCTTCTGTCTTTAATGGAAGAGCCAGCATAGCCACCAGATCTCAAATGTACCGAGCTGTTATGGAAACAGCTTGAAAGCACTTTGGCAAGAATGGGATGACATGTTTCCAGATTCCTCGACGGGCTGATAATAAGAACCCAAAAGCTCTGCAACGCAGTCATTGTGGACAATGGATGAGTCTTTGACATGTATAAGTATAGGAAATAAAAAAAAACGTTTCTCGTGCCAGCGTTTCAGGAAATAAAATCTGTTACTTGCTTATATCTTTTTATTTATTACTTTTTTTGAATTAGTGATCTTTTCATTTCATCTTGAACTCTTTAATATGTATTCTGTTTCAATGTGAACTATAGAAATGATTCAATTCTCATTCTTCCAGTGTTTACAAATGATGAAAATATCATTATATATGAGATACAGACTCAGCTGTACACCTGTAAGGCAAGGCAAGTTTATTTATATAGCACAATTCAACAGCAAGGTGATTCAAAGTGCTTTACAGAGACATTAAAAGACAAAAACATATAAAAAGCATGATTAAAAAGAAAAAAGAAAAAAGAGGAACAGTAGATAAAATCAGAAGTTAAAATGTAAGTTTTGAAATGTAAGCTAAAAGTAAAACTGCGGATTTAGTGCTTTATTCAAATGCAGCTGAGAACAGGTGAGTCTTCAACCTGGATTTAAATAAACTGAGTGTTTCAGCTGATCTGAGGCTTTCTGGGAGTTTGTTCCAGATATATGGAGCATAAAAGCTGAATGCGGCTTCTCCAAGTCTGGTTCTGACTCTGGGAACTGATAAAAAATAGGATCCAGATGACCTGAGGGATCTGGATGGTTCATACTGGGTCAGGAGGTCACTGATGTATTTTGGTCCTAAACCATCCAGAGCTTTATAGACCAGCATCAGAACTTTAAAGTCTATCCTCTGGCGGACAGGCAGCCAGTGTAAAGACCTCAGAGCTGGACTGATGTGGTCCACTTTTTTGGTCTTAGTGAGGACTCGAGCGGCAGAGTTCTGAATAAGCTGCAGTTGTCTGACTGACTTTTTAGGTAGACCTGTAAAGATGCTGTTACAGTAATCAAGCCTACTAAAGATGAATGCATGGACTAGTTTTTCCAAGTCCTGTTGAGACATCAGATCTTTTATCCTTGATATATTCTTGAGGTGATAGTAAGACGACTTTGTTA
>VURO01012375.1:11863-30491 GCA_015108175.1 Pelvicachromis taeniatus
AATCATATAGTAGAAGTCAAGCATGTTCTCTGTTCACTGTTACATAACTTAAAATGAGGGAGAAAGAACATTTTGTAAAACTCCAGCATCACTTTAAGCAAGAGTTCAGATTTCTTGCCAAATTAAGAATCATATTTTTTTCTTAACAGTTTTGCTGCCAAAGCAGACCCTCATATGTGCACAGTATTTACACCACCCATGCGCACAGGACTAAAGGCAGGAAAAAAACCTGTATTATTTACGAAGGCTTAGCAGCAGATACATTTTTTTGATTGATCATTTTTCCTGTAGAAACCAACAGACCTTCTGCAGTATACCATTTGGCATTCAGTGACACAAGAAAAAATCATGCGAGATGATGTGTGCAGGGAGCCACAGGACCCACAGGAGAAGAACGGACTGCATTTAATTTCAACAACATAAAAGAACAATGAGCTTTGTGGAGAAAAACACAGACCAGGACATTTCTGTGCCAGCATCAGCATTTGTCTTGAAAGGCTTCTGCCTTTAGCATCTTGCCTCATTATTTCAGTGATGTTTAAGTAAATGTGCGAGCTAGAAACAAAAGATATTGTAAGCTATTCTTTAAAACATCAACCTGCGTATACCAATAACTGTCTATTTGTGAACTGCTTTTGGTCAGCGTTCATGCCAATAACATGTTTTCCACTTTGCTGTCATAACAAGCTGTGATGGAAAAATAAATCTAATTTCCTCAAACTGCTGCTGCTGATCATCTTTTCATCAGGTGAAAAATAATAAAGAAAAAAAATATGCATCAGACTTTTTTCTATTATGAGCAGCAAGCTGATGTGATACAGCGAGATAGGACGTGCCGCTGTGGCGAAGGCAGAGGAGTTAATTCTTGATTAGCATCACATACTGAGTTTTGCAGGTAAACAGGGCACGTTGAATTAACATCTAGATGGCCACTATCTATTTTCTGACAGTTTCATTTCCAGTCAGGTGGCACCTGCTTTCTGGCGTGCATGACAAGATAGCAGAAGCACCTGAACGCGAACTACAAATATAGCCGAGTTATTTCCCCTTTTTTGAATTTGCTCTGTGTTCGTGAGTGAATGACAAAGTAAGCAATATCTGTGTTGTCCTACATGGCAGGGAGCATGTGATCTAACACCCCCACTAGTCATCGACTGGCGTGCATCGCAGCGAGTGTTTGAAGAGAGCAGCAATAAAAATGTCTTTGCGGCAGCACAAGTTGGGAATGTAAAGCACTCTCCGCTCATTTTTAAACGAGAGGCGCTGAAAGCACCAGATAAAAAGCCAAAGTGAATATTTCAGCATAAAGGTTTATCTTGTTTTTTTTAACACACAAACCGTTACACAACTCTCGTTTTGTACGTATAGTTTTAAACAAAAGAATAAAGACCTAATCACAGGTTCGAAAGGCTTCAGATGGCTCAAAATACGCTGCCTTCCAAGTATAGTATGTGCCACTGAGATGAATGTTATCCAACTGATAATGAGCTGTTGGGCTGCTGTGAGTTGAAGTCTCCAAAAGGGAAAATGGGTAACCACAAAGTCAATGTGATAGGAAGCGAGGGAGGACTCCTGTGGGTTTTTTTTTTCCTTATCAAAGCCACACCACGTAATCATATCCTTGGGCAACAGCTTATTATACAAGGTGCAAACCCCAGTGCTTCAGCAGGCACACACACTCACACACATTCAAATATAACCGTGAAGAGTATTTTTTTAGGCAGAATCTCTGTATTAGTATCTACAAAAGCATCTCGTTTGTTAGAAGTAGGAATCAGGGGATCTTTTGTGGTTTGGTGATGTTGTTGCTCAGTAGTCGTGTTTGCAGGGAAGGACACAGTGGGAGTTAAATACGAGAGCTCAATTCACTTGTATGGATTCCCCACTTCAGCTCTCAGACGTTTATTGATCGGTCCATCTTTGTCTGACTGCTGCGTGTCACTCCCCTGTGAAGACAGAGGGAAGTGCACCAGGAACAAGGAAGGGGCAGATTCCCCCATGCGCACATGTGTTTGTGCACATGTATTTAACCACATATAGACACAGAAAGAGAGTGGGCACAGAGGGGCAGGAGGAGCTGCAGAATCTGGAGACAATTATTAAAACCGTCACTTCTCCAAAGACAGCCGTTTAATTAATGAATCAATCAAATGCCAATGGTGAAATAAATCCAAACACCAGAGAAAGATGTCACTCTGTCAGGTTTGTAATAGAGCTCCTAATTTCACCACAGAGACTTTTATTTAAAAAGCTCTTCACCCCTGTGTTATTTGTCCTGCTGCTGCAGTGTGTGTGAGACACAGGTATTACTCAATGTTGTGGGGACCTAAAGTTTTATTGAGACTAAAAGGTTGCACCACAATGTGAGTCATTACATTGTAAAGTGAATGCATGTTTTAATGTTTTGGGTAAGGGTTAGAATTGGGCGAGTAGTCGATCTGATAAAGGTTAGAATACATATTAGAAAACAAATGTAGGAAGATGTAAGATCCAGTCAAAATGGTCTTCTCTCCCCGAGGAGAAGTTCCCCCCTTTTTTCATGACAGGATGCTCCACCAATCCCATAATAATCTCGGATCTTGCAGGAAGAAAAGGCTGACAAGAGCAGAGTCACAGTTAAGTCGAGGACACACCTACGCTGTCTATTATCTATGAGTAATATTGTGAAGGTACCCTTTGTGATACTTCTCTGGAAAAAAGAAAATCTAATTCTGTGATGTGCAGTTGTTGTGAATGTTTGGCACATCCCATTCTGAACAAGCAGCGTTCAATAGCTTACGCAACTTCAGCCCCCCACCTGCAGCTCTCTGTGAGCACCTGTCATTGTCCTCGTCGGTTTTGTTGTGCTCCTTTGTGTTTCTCGTTTGTTTCAGTCATTTATTTATGAGTTATTTATGATATTTATGAGTTTATTTTTGGTTATTTCCTATTTCATAATGGATGTTGGCTTTCCTGTGTATCTAATTGTGGTTTTTACTTCCTGCCTTTGCCCCCCAACAACAACAATGCCTCATTTTCTTTCATTTGCACATCTCGCCTCGCCGTCTTTGTTGTATTATATATGCATATTCCCAGTGTTCTTTGTAGCCCTTTTAGGGTTTTTTTGTATCAGTGCTTCTTGATCCTATCCTGCCAGTTTCACACAGGGATTTCTGTTACCAGTAAGTTCATTTAAATATCTGTTGTGTTAGTATACCCAGTCTGACTCCAGTGTCTGCAACTGAGATACAGCCTAATAACTACCATCAGCACCTCATTAAATATAATATGGCTTTTCCAGCTTTTTATTATTATTATTCACCATCTCAGTAAAGACACCAAACAGAGCACCAGAATGGAGAAGAACGAGGATTTAAGAAACTTCGAACATGACATGGTAGTTGAGGCATGACAGGCTGATTTGAGTATTTCAGTAACTGGGATTTTCCCCACACATCCATCTACAGAGAGTGGGCCAAAAAAGAGAAAATGTCCAGGGAGGGTAGTTCTCTGAGTGAAAATGCCTTGTTGGTGCCAGAGGTTGGAGGAGAATGGTAAGACTGCTTCAAGCTGATGTGAGGGCAACTGTAACTTGATGGCACGATGGGACAAGCCATGTTGCTTGGGCTAATAACTGCTAATATCTGCTACAATGGTAGGGTCAGAATTTGGTGTAAATAACATGAAAACACACATCCATCCTCCCTTGTATCATTGGTTTATCAGTGTAATGGTGTGGATAATATTTTCTTGCCAAGTTTCAGTTCCCTTAGTGCCACCTAAGCATTGTTTAAGCGCCATATACTACCATAATATTGTTGGTGACCACAGAGTACCTATCTTCTGATGGCTGATTTTAACAGGATGCCTAAGTGAAACTAAGCAAAGTCTAAACTTAATATGAACGGTTTCCATATTTACTGAGTTTGATTAAATAAATCAAACCCAGGTTGGAGCATAAATGCATTTAAGCCAGTAGTAAATTCTGACTAATGTGATGGGCATTATAAGGCATGATGAATAAAGTGACAGATCCAAGATTTTCAGAATTAAAAGATATAGGTGTCCTATAATTAATCAAAAAGGAGTTGTTGGCTTTGTATATGGAAGAAGATATAAAAATCCAGGTATTCTCACACCTGCTGATTTTATATGCAGTGTTCATGATCACAGATGTTTTGAAATAAAAGCTTCCTAAGCAAGTGTTATTTTTTTTTCTATTATCAAATAGAAGCATACAGTCAGTAATAATCATCAGACAAAGTTACTTTTAAAAACTCATCCAGAAAATCTTTGGCTCTAATTTGAAAAAGTCTGTGGACCGCAACCATCTGAATTTTGTTGAGTGAGCAGTGTGTGCGAGCTTAGTCAGCGATGCCCTTGTCTGCCACCACATTAATCTGAATTAACTCCCCCGTGCTGATGTGTACAGGTGTGACAGAGCATTGTGGGAAAGGTGACACTGACACTGGGAGGGGAGGGGGTCTGAATTATAAGATAACATCCATAACTTTTCTCTTCACAAAATATTTTAAATGAAATATTTAAAGGTCTTGGTTTAAACATTTGTGAATAAAATATGAGTTCATGAGCGTTGTGGAAATTTTGAAGCAAGCAGGTTGTCTTTGTGAGGTTTTATTTTGCCCTTTCAAAGGAGGTCAAACAACACAGAGTACAGCAGCAGTCTGCATGTTTAATGATCCTCCAGTCCTCCTGTGCTGCTCATCCTCTCTCACTCTCTCTCTCTCCTCCCCTCTGTCTGTGTGTTTGTACTAATCACACCTTCTGTTACAGCAGCGGCTCCTCCTTTGCTTCCCACTACAGCACACCTGTGATAATTAACTCACCTGTTGACAATCCTGTGATCAGCTGTTGCTGCTACTTAAGGAGAAGGAAGCCTTGTTGCTAACGCTGGCTCATTATGATGGAAACAGTAAGTATGGGCTGCTTCTCTTACTTACGGAAGCCGAGCATGGCCGCATCCGTTAATAATATCTTTATCGCGACTTATTTATTCCCGTTATCTAGAAAAAAAAACGGTTTTGTTTTCTTCAGATAACGAGATAAATAAGTCGTTATCACGAGAAAACGGTTTTCTCGCGATAACGGGATAAAAATATTATTAACGGATACGGCCGTTCTCGGCTTCCGTACTTACTAGATGCTTTGTGGTATTTTGTTCCTGTTTCTGTCTTACCTGTTTGTTCTCATGTGCACAGGATTCCTACTTCTCCTTCTGACGCAACTTACTCAGAGAGAGAGGAAGAGAATATTTCCTGTAGAAGACTCTGTGGGTTTGCCTGAGGTGGGGTCCTCTGACTACTATTGCTTCCCTTTGCATTACTGTTGAATAGCTACTGTAAATAACTGCACTGAACTTATCATCCAGGGTCCACATCCTGTCCTGCAGAGCTCTTATGGTGCCATGGCATTTGACAAAGAAGAATATCAAGCATAGAATCATTAGACAGAGCTGGGGTAATGAGACACAGGTGTACACAATCATTACAATGAGGAGACAACAGACACAAAGCGACACTGGTAGAGGGCATAAAAAACAAAGACTACTGATACAGGCCTGGATATTAATACTTCTCAAGATATATGAGAAAAGGAAACCCAAAGGAACCAAGAAGTAAACAAAACAAGAACACACAAACAGAAACACTGAGAGACTTTTACTGCTACAACTACTACTGCTACTAATAATAACAATAATAGACAAGAACCAAAACCTCAACAGTATTACAAAAAGTCAACCCCAGTATTAGAATTAAGGGAAACAGGAATTAAAAACTTTAGGTTTTAGAACAACAACAAAAATCTAACATACAAATATATTAAATAAAGATTTCTAATTCAAAAACCAATCCCAGAGACCATACTGAATATAAATTGGGTCTGTAGCATTGATGCTAGGGTAATTTGTCCTGTGAGAAATGGTGTGACTGATATAACATCAGCATTAATTTAACCTTATCAATACAAACTGTTTACGCCAACCCACTCCGCTCCTACGTAAATGTCTGTTATAACAGTTATTATTATGGTATTAGTTGATTTTCTGCTGAAGATTTGCTTGAGGTTTGGCCACTTTCAAAGAAATGAACAGTCTCTAATTTTTATGGAAATTTTATTTTAACAGAGACAGAATATTAACTAAAAATCTCGAAAAAGCACATTGCATAAGTCATAAAACGATCTGCACATCACTAAGTGAAATAAGTATTTGATTCCCAAACAAAGCATGACTTGGTAAAGAGAAACCCTTGCTGACAAGCACAGCAATAAGATGTTTCTTGTTCTGGCTGGGGTAAGGAAGTTCTCACCCAAGATTTTTCAGTAGATGCCCCCATCCATTGGCCCCTCAATATGGTGAAGTTGTCCTCCACCCTTAGCAGAAAAACAGCCACAAAGCATAATGTTTCCACCTCTGTGCTTGACTGTGTTAATGCTGTAGAGATTTTCTTTTTCCCTCCAAACATGGTGTGTTGAGTTGATGCCAAAGAACTCAAATTTGGTTTCATCTGACGACAGCACTTTCTCCCAAGCCTTCTCTGAATCACTTAGATGTTTATTGACAAACTTACGATGGGCCTGTACATGTGCAGGGTAAGGCGCTGGAAGATTTCAGTCCATTACTGCATTGTATGTTATGAATGATGATCTTGGTGACTGTGTTTCTCTGTGTAACAAGCTTCTCCTATGTAGTTTTGGGCATAGCCACCATATTTTTGATGATGATCGTTGGCCCCTTGATGTTTAAGGAGCTCCAGACCAAGGGCGCTTGATGGTCACCTTCTTACCAAGGTTCATGCTGATGATCTTGTAGCCCATTCTAGCATTGTGCAGATCTACAGTCTTGTCCTAAATGTTCTTTGACAGCTCTTTTATCTTGCTCACAGTGGTGGTGATGTAATAGGAGAAAGTGATACTGTGGACAGGTTCAATTTAAGTTAATTCAGTTAAGTTTAACTCAATTTGATTTATATAATGCCAAATCACAACAACAATTGCCTTATGGTGCTTTATGTACTATATATAAGATAAAGACAATAATACAGAGAAAACCAAACAATTAGACAGCCCCTCTCTATGGAAGGGCTTTGGTGGCCACTTTCAAGGAAAGGAAAAACTCCCTTTTAACAGGAAGGTGTGCTTTATACACTTTTCAGGAGTATCTGTAATTGTTTAATCGGTTGATGATTCTTGAATTTTGGTTGATATTCTGTCTCTCTCCATTAAAATTAAACTACCATGAAAAATAGAGACTTTATTTCTTTGTAAGTGAATAAATGTACAAATTCAGTCAAATAAGCATTTCTCCTACTCTGTGTGAAGGTACTATGTGTATGCATCTGTGTACATCTGCAGGTGTTTTTGTTTGAGCAGGCACTTTTGGACAAGTTCATTTCGCTCAGTTGTTTATGGTGATTGATTTTTGCAGGGCTCAGTTGACTGAGCAGGAGATGAAAGACTCCAGTCGACGGATAACACAGCCTTTCTCCTTTTGAGCTTAATTATCCATCAAGAACCAGTGACTAGAACAACTCGACCTGACAATGAACATGCAGCACAGGGTTAATTAGACAGACGCTTGAGAGCAACATCAGTTATAAAGACTGTTTCCACATGAATGCTAACCGTGTATCAAACTATGCATTATTGGCTGTCCCCTGAACACAGTGAGAGTAACTGATACAAAAACACTGTGCAAAAAGGCTGCAATTACCTGGACTTGACTGAATCCCATAGTGTGAGGCTGTTAAAGCATTGTCCCATGCAAGATGTATAATTCTCCCTTTTATCAGTTTTTCAAACAGAGTTTCTAAAATTTGTGTTGTCTCTGTAGTAATACCTTTATAATGATTTTTTTTTCAGGAGATTCACTTCACTTTAAGAACTTGGTGTCTATGTTGGGCTTTCATTACACCTACCTAACAGAAACATCAGTAACATCATTGTTAATGCAAAGTGACACTTTGGATGGTGACATTGTCGTACATATTTTGTAAAAAATAATGAAGCTCAGACAAATGCAGATCGATATAAAACTGTTTTTGTTTTTTTTTTTATTCAAAAGGATTGTGCTCCTAAAAACAGTTTGAGTGAAACAGTCAGCAAATTAAGATGAATTAGGAACCATGTTCTCATATTTCATGAGGAGACTCATAATGAGATGGAAAAAAAAAATTCTTCATGTCCAGAAATATCTAAACGACTCTACTTCAAATTCCCAAATGATCCTCCTGAGTAAATAACATTACTGCAAAACTCAAAACTTAAGCAACATTGCTAGTAAACACTCACAGACACTTTATTAGGTACACCTTGCTCATACCGGGATGGTCCCCCTTTTGCGTTCTTTAATTCCAAAAGGTGCTGAAAACATTCCTCAGAGATTTTGCTACCATACATATTGATATGAATGAAACTATCACCACACCTCCACCGGCAGCTTGAGCTGTTGCTACAAGGCAGAATGGATCTGTGCTTTCCTGTTGTTTGTCCCAAATTCTGAGCGTCATGATAATGTTGCAACGGAAATCGACATTTATTGGACCAGGCGACATTTTTTCATTCTTCTGTTACTCATTTTTGATGAGCCTGTCTGAATTGAAGGAATAGTTTCCTGTTCTTACTTGACAGGAGAGGCACTCGTGGCTTCTGCTTCTGTAGCCCATCCTGCTTCAAGGTGGGACATATTTTGCTTTCTGAAATGTTCTTCTGTCTTTTCTATAATAAGAGATTTTTCTAGTAACTGTTGTCTTTCTATCAGCTTGAAGCAGTCTGGCCATGCTCCTTTGACCTCTGGCATCAGAAAGGCACAGAAAACTGATGCTCACTGGATATTTTCTCGTTTTGGGACCGTTCTCTATAAACTCTAGAGATTGTTGTGTGGGAAAATCCCAGCAGATCCTGAAATACTCAGACAAACCCATCTGGCATCAACAACCATCCCTCGTTCAAGTCACTTAAATCACCTTTCTTCTCCATTCTGATGTTCAGTTTGAACTTGACCAAGTCTACAGGCCTAAATGAACTAAGCTGTTGCCATGCGATTGGCTCATTTGTGTTAACGATAAGTTGAATGGTGTACCTAGTAAAGTGTGTAAACGTCACATAAAGCTAAAGCACATCACTACATCCACATCATCAGAATGACAACAATGGGAACAAACCAGCAGTCTCCTACCTCACTCGTTTAACTCCGACTTAACCTTCAAATTTCTTCAGGTTTGAAAAAAATCAGGATGACAAAACCATGAAGAAACAGATGTTATGTTCCAGCAGCGTTATACACTAAGCAGTGGTGAGATGGTCAAAAAGCCTTGGCGCTTTTACACTAAGAGCAACAAAAAAGATGACTACAGCTGAGGGTAAAACAGCTTTAAAGCAAAGTCAGAAAGATTTACAGCCACTCATAGCCTACAGTGGTTTTGCAGTTCTGTTGACAGAACATTACAGCATTAACTGCACAAAGACTTTGCAGCGGGTGTTATAGTAGCAGAGCGAGCATTATATTATATGCATGTATTCCACTTGAGTGCAAATAAATTCTGCTCTACTGCTTGTTGAACTGATGTCTGACTTGGCTGAGGACATGCGCCAAACCAAAAATATTCAGCCTCTGACTGATACCAGTTCACAACAGCATGTTGACAACTGTAAGAAATAACTTGTAGGGACTCATAGTTTCTCATTTATTATGGTTCAGACAAACAATCACAATTCTCTTTGGGTGAACTGGCGTTAATATTTGATGAGTAAATGCAATCACTTGAGCCTTTCAGTACACATTGCTGATATGGCTGAATGTAAGTCTCTCATATTTTATCCAGGAATGGGTTTTTCTTCTGTTCAATGATTGAGGAAATTAATGAAAGTGTCACACATGTACAGTACCTCTGTGATTAAAGCCCTAAAATGATTAATTGCGGGCTACTGGGATTCTGACAGTGTGACCAGCATCCATCATAAACAATGAAACCACGACTCCCCTAGAAGTCGTGTCCAAGAGGACCTAAAAAGAAAAACCCTCCCCGATTCTCTGAGGATGTGAGTGCAGATTGGATGCTTGAGTGAATTAAAGTAATTTAAGAAAAGGAGAAATGAACAGATGGCCAGAAAAAGAATATAATGGAAAAGGGAAGGATGGAGCAAATGGTTCAAAATTTATGATAGGACATGCAATTATTGAAAGCAATCAAAAGCATTTTTAAAGAGCGTTTACAGACTACATGTTTACAATTCTTTTCATTTAGCATTTTTGCATCTTTAAAGGAGACATTTTGTCCTCTTTAAGCTCAACTACTGTCCCAACAAAATGTGTGCACAAAATAGAAAAATAAACGCACAGTAGATATCAATCATATATGTATGACTTGATTATGCATTGGTTAGAAAATGAAATAAACATTATAAACACTGAAAATATAAAATGTAGCCCATTTCTTTTTCCTGTGGGTGGTTGTTTTGGGTTTATTGTATTTTTTGCATCTCAAAACAAAAAGATTAGAGCCATTTTGTAAAACAGGAGAAAATCAAACATCTGTTACAGGCATCACGTTTTCCCTTCAAAGACGCCTTCCTGATTAATGAATTAATCTAATGCCAGCAGTACATCAGTGTCAAAGCACGAAAGAAAAACACAACTCCCCCAATTCAATTAGCAGCAGCTGATCATGCATATGTGATCAATACTGTGGACCCATCTGCACACACACACAGACAAGGACACGTAAATTAGCTGATCAGCAACTGACCCTCAAATTACGAAGAATCCTTGTCAGCCTTGGTTTTCATGTGGAGGTCACGTCTGCATGCCGAGGTAAAGATAACAAGCAACACAGGGGACATAAACCTTACAGACAGTCTCACAAATTCAAATTAATTTAATTAAAGCCACGCTTCAAAGCGTGGAGCTGCAACCTGGGGTCTGCTTCTGCCTACTGATAAGCTGGCTTGTTCCTGGAGGTGAGATATGGCCGGTTGACTGGGATGTTGCCAGTTTAAATAACTGGCCCAGTAAGAAGAAAGCTCTATTTATTTATTAATTTTACCACCAAAATGGTATGAAAACGGACATATTTTGGAAAAATTCATGCTTTTTAAGGTGGGTATTCTGTAGTATTCTAAATCCTCTTCACCCTTACACAGCAGCTCACCATCTACCAAGACCTGCTTGTCAGACAGGTCTGCTTTCTGGTTCTGAAGCTGAATTGTACATTTGGATGATGCTGGAAAGAAGAAAAGTGGTGATCCTTTATAATATATGAACATGTAGAGGGGTTTTTTATGGGGTGGAGTTTTTAAGGCATCCACATTTCCCTTAGGAGAAAGTTTCTCTCTCTCCCCCTCTCTCTCTCAACAAGAGCGCACACGGTCAACGAGAGCGCAGCGAGAATGCGCCACAGAGCATCCAGCAGTGTCACACTGATGAAGCGCACCCACACCTGACCCACACAGCTCAAACCTTCCCTCCGTAAAAGCACGCCATGCCTGCAAACACCTGGCTGGATTTCGCGGAGGCGGTCTGTTCTCCGTGTTCCTTTTACGCTCCGTCTCAGCGTTGCTTTTGGTAGGAACGCGATGTCCTTCATGTGTTTTCTCCAGTGACGCTGAAGTGAAGGGAAGCGCAGTTCGTTGAAGCCATGTGAAGAGCGGACATGTCTCTTGTCGGGAGCACCGGAGACAAAACGCGAGTCCAGTAGAGGAACAGTGTTCGCGCTTTATTGGAGAGCAAAAAAGATCCTTCCATGAGGAAACGAAGAGAGAAGCGATGGTAGAGAAGTAAGTACGCAGACAAGTTGGGAAATCCAAGCCTAGCAGAAGGATGATGATTAGCTGATTTTAATCTTTGTGACTTATAACCTGTTATCAAGTTTGCACTTTGAGAAGATGTTAAGGGGAAAGCTACCGTTCAATAGGCAATCGGTTTACTGGTAATTGATTGAAGGTTAATTATAGCGATTTTTGAATTTTTTTGGTTTTGAACTTACTTGATGACACTTTTACTTAATTATAGACTAGAAAGCGGCATTTTTTAATTAATTTAAATGGGCTAATATAATCAGAGTGCTTACCGCAGTTGCGTGAATGTGCAAATAACTAAACCATAAAACGTAAAACAGTCATCTATCTTTTCACTGAATTGTTTTTGAGCGAGTGATCATCTCCATGAGTTGTTTACTATAAAATTATGTCCAGTAGGACCTCTCGGGGTGGTTATGTAATTGCATCTACTGTAGCAAGCTGTTTAGGAAACAGGGTTGTGACAGAGATTTTTACATTTTTAATGAGCGTCCATTCAGTCGATTTGCACATTTATATTGTGGGGCAGCAGCCAAAATAAATAAACAAACTAATGCATGCATTAAAAATAAATTAATTTAAAATAAAGATGTAGTATTTTACTCATGGGGGGTAAAGGGTTGCATCTTCTGTTCTTCACATGTTTTGCATGCACAGATTGATTGACAGATCGATTGAAGTGGTATTTGGTGAGTTTTATATCAGACATAGATGTACATTTATTAGACATGATTCGGAAGAGGATCCAGACATAATGAAACCGATGCTGTAAAATTAGGTCTGAGGCATTTTGTTTTATTCCTTCAGTTTGAATGGAAAGTGTCCACCCTCATGCAGATCGCTGGGGGTGAGGTGGCGCTGTTTCTTAAGAAATACGTAAAAAGTGCAATTAGACAAACCGAGTAAATAAAAATTATTATTTATAACAACATTTAAAATAAACTGCCATTCATGCTGGACTTCTCATTTTAAGATTTAATCATCACCTTTTCTGCCACGTTACTGACATCTGTGGTCCCGTGACATTTTAAGAAGGTAGTGGCATTAAAATACTGCAACAGCAGGTTTCTCTATAATATCTAACATTAACGTTACTGGGATATCTTTTTTTAGTAGCCAAGAACAAAAATTCGTAGCTGTATGTCACAAAAGTCAGAAATTGCCTTCACAATCTTCACATCTTAATGATTCAATAATGCTCTAGTGATTCCAGTGATTCAAAAATACAAATAAATGCTGTATATAATGTTTTTGTTCTGTTTTACATATATACAGTGTAAATACATGCCAGTCCTCATGCATTTACACTGTATATATAGTAACTATCCATCCCATATTTATTACATCATTTATTACATCTTTGCACCATTGCATCTTAAATATGCTTTACTTGTTGTTATTGTCTGGCTCATAGTGTATGTGTCATGCTGATGTCATGTAGTCAGCATTGTCTGGTACATGCAGTGAGGGCAAAGATACAACCAGAACCCAATTCCTTGTATGTGGTCAGTAAAGCTGATTCTGATTATTCACTAGATAGAGTTGTTTGAGATGCTCTGCTTGGCCTTTACTAGAGTCACTTTTAATGGCTGCTTGTTTGTGGATGTTTCTGCATTCAGTTTTGTATTTAATAACTGAGGAGCTGCCTTACTGGATTGAAACTGGTTGACGGCTTTGGTTGTAGTCATAGTCTAAGGAACTTGGAAAGAAGCTTCTTCAGTTCTAAGGTCGAATAGTGGAGAGTCCCAGGGGCTTAAATCTGGGACTCTCCACCATTTGACCTCAGAACTGAGGAAGCTTCTTGGATGAGAGGCGAAACATCTTCCAGCAACTTAAAGAAGTCCAAACGCTTCTCTTTCCAAGCTCCTTAGACTATGATTTTAGGTCATTATCCATTTGTCCAATCAGCAGTTCAATGTTAAATGTAAACAGATTTCATCCTCAAAATTCGTCCTGCTATTTCTATCAGCAGTAACATCATCAATAAACACTAATGACCCAGTTCCACTGCCCATGCCACAACACCGCCTCCACCATGTTTAATAGATGTGGTAATCTTTCCATGCTTTTCTCTTCCCATCATTGTGGTAGAAGTTAATCAATCAATTTAAGGTTGTTTTTTTTGGCCTTCTTTTCTTCAGTGTAACCAGTAATTTGAACCTTGTTGTAAACTTGTTCTATTTCCAATCATGATGTCGTTGTAGGCTTTAAAAGTGATCCATTATCTCCTCGAGTGTTCTTGACTTGGTTACTTCTGCAGTTCACACCTTTTTGACTCAGTCAGCCAGTGCATTCATTCTTTTTAAGAATTAACCAAATTGTTGATTTAACTGCTCCTTTTGGGGTTTTTTTTTTTCAGGCTAATGATAGCCTCTCTTGCACTGACATCTATTTGGTCTCATATTCAGAGTTGAAGTGAAGGCTGCCGGAGCTTTCATCAGCTTAATTTGTCATGAAATGACAAAGTAACAGCCCTCACCCTCTCATGAAACCGCCTGTCAGTCAAGTGTCCAATTAATTTTGAATCTCTAGAAATGGTGATTGTGTATAATAATAATAATAATAATGTCTGATTCCAAAACAAAAAATGTCTAAAACCCTTGAAATAAAGCTGAGCCTGGACTTCAATCACATACTGTTTGATTTTAAATCCTTTGTTGTGGTGTACAGAGAAAAAAAAAATGTTTAACTGTCCAAAACTTAGGGACTCAACTGTATACACTGAGCGATACAACATTACAATCCAACCCTGTTCTTT
This sequence comes from Pelvicachromis taeniatus, assembly GCA_015108175.1. Taxonomy (NCBI): domain Eukaryota; kingdom Metazoa; phylum Chordata; class Actinopteri; order Cichliformes; family Cichlidae; genus Pelvicachromis; species Pelvicachromis taeniatus. Next base: position 26,415 of record VURO01012375.1, read on the forward strand.
TCTTTAACACATTAGACCAGATTTTCTTAAATACACATATGAAAGAACATTTTTTCCACATCTGCTCCATACTTGCCAGTCTTCTGGACCGGAGAGGATTCCTGGTAGTTGGTCAGAAACTTTCCATTTCCTTAAGGAAATGAACTCCTCCCTGTGCTTGAGGAATTGAGAGTAATGTAGAGGGGAAGATGATACCATCCTGGGATGGGTTATAAACCACTTTCGTGACTGGAAGAGAAGGTGTTAAAATGCCTCATCGACCCATTACACATTTACAAAGTGTTCTTGAGACTACCCACATGCTTCTCAGACAGGTCACCAAGAACTGGAAACTGCCACTCAGTGTTGTGTAGTATGCCTCAGTTTTGAGTTTTATGCCCTTTAGGATATATATTTGATCTAAAGTATATAAATAGGCAGTGTAAACAGAGTTTCTGTGGTGGTTGAGTTTGAAGTTGAAAACAGCTCTTTGAAGTGAATTTATGAGTCGGAAATGTCGTAAAACCATTAAAAAATAACCATGTGTCAGGTATTTAAACCTATAAAACTGAAAATCATTTGTACTCATTTACATTTTAAAGACAGATAATTAATAAAAGCAGTTATAAAGAACAGTCTGCAGTGGTGTTCAGGGACAGCCAGTTCTGGAACATTTTATGAGTTTAAAGCTTGATAAGGTTTCTAATTATCTCGCTAACTTTTTCTTTTATGTGATGAAGAAGCAAACAGTAATTTCAGTTAGTTAAATGACAGAATCAATAACTGGTATTGTTTTTGTTAATTGCTTAAGCCGTCTTTTTAGGCAGAAATATCAAAGCTCCTCTGGTCCAAGCTTCTTCAGTGAGAACTCCTTTGTTGTTTGACATATTTGTTAAAGGTTTATTATTCCCTGTAGCCCTGTTTGGTTTGAATTAATAAAACATATTATGGTACTGCATTGACTGGAAAGTAACCATGAGAAATAGTTAGTTGCAACCCTGTTATATTATATTATATTATATAAATCTCATATGACGCATAATGTCTCCTGTTTATGTCTGTGATAAAAATAGCACAGGTACGGTGAGAGATTCATTGACTGTTGAATCTACTGACAACCAGGTCTAATCATAGGAAAGGCAAATGATGTGATAAATGAGGAAATATGTAAAGACACTGATCCACGTAAATCCTTTCTGTCCTTGCAGTGGCTGCACCTGACCTTCTTGACCCAAAGACTGCCGCCCACAACTCCAAGCCTCGCCTGTCATTCTCAACCAAACCGGTGGTGCTGAACACCCCAGAGGACGAGTGTGACACTCGGACTACGGTCATGAGGTGGAAGACTGTATCTGCTATCTTTTTCCTGGTGGTGTTGTACCTCATCATCGGGGCAACAGTGTTCAGAGCACTTGAACAGCCTCACGAGAGCTCCCAGAAACTGGCCATTCTCGAACAAAAACTGGACTTCTTGGCTACGCATGCATGTTTAAACTCCTCTGAGCTGGAAGAGCTGGTCCGGGTAGGTGGAAGCTTCAGTGCCATATTAATAATATTCATTTATTCTTTTGTGCAGGTCTAATTGTGCCGGAAAACAAAAAATGTGTCTGCAGATTTTTGAAACTCAGGGAGAACACTGAGCACCGTTGATGCAGGATACTAAATCAGAAATTAATTGCATGTGTTTTCCTAAATGGAACTTTAAAACAAAGTTTCATTCTTGGGAATTTCATATCACAGAATATCTACGCTTACTTTTTATCTGCAGTTTCATTATAAAAGCCATGCAGGGTAGCTGCTCTACACCATAAAATATACAGAAAACAAATATGAACTATGAATGGTAGCAAAATAAATCACAATACTGTTAAATTACCCATGTGGGTCCACAGGTTTGTGTTATGTTTGCCCATTGGGTATTCAATGTTTGCTGAAAAGGAAATGAAAGATGTAACTACAAATCAAGCCGTGAAGTCTCAAGTTAAACTAGTAAATCTCACTAAATGAAACCAATCCGTCAATTTTTAACGGAACATCAGTGACTAAAAATAAAAATGCACTATAAATATCTATATTGACTGTTCAGCCGTCTAACTCGTGAAGTCATGACTGTTTCTCCATGGATTATTTTGTCTCGCCAGCAAACTTGTCAGGGTTGATTAAAAGCATTTCCTCTTGGGGAATCTTGTTGGAGCATTGCACTTGTGGATGATGATTACTTTTCTAATGTGCCAAAGCTGAAAGGTCTTAAATCTCAAGGAAAATGATTTTCTACCTTTTCTAAATTTGGCCGCTAGCTGCAATTTCTCATTAAGAGTCTGCCACTTAAAGTGGAGCCAAGAAAAACATCTTCAGCTATCAAAATGTGCAAGGCCAACGTTGTGTAGTGACGTAAAAAAAAAAAAAAAAGGTAATATATCAAAAAGCAATATATGCATATATTTTTTCCACATAGCATGTTAGGATGTCCTGAAATCGGGGGAACAATGACCAAATGCAAACAAGTAAAGAACCAGCAAAGTAATGAAGGTCAGCAGAGAACATAAAGCAAGTTTATCATATAAATTCCCATCTATTATTATTTTTGAAAGTGTTCCTTTTATTTATTTTTTGTTTGTTTGTTTTAACCAAATCATCGTGTAACAAGAAGCTACTGGCATAAACATATAGTTTAATGGCAAGGATCATTGTGAATGGAGCATTTTTATAATAATAAAAAAATCTAAGCCCATCATGTACTATAATGCTAACCAAAAGCTGTTTTAAAGTTTGTTTTTAGGTACTAAATTATAGAACAGCAGAGCTTGAATTATTGGTGCACGCTCTGATATGGATTTCACCTCACACTGAAAAAAACCTTTTGATTTAATAAGCAGGTCTTTTCTTTCACAACATGCCCGTTTGGTTTTAAGGAGAACACGTTCACATTATAACAAGATTACTTTTTATTTCACTCAGGGTTTCATTGTTTAAGACTTCAAAGTCTACTCAATGTGTATTTACCTTTTGTGGCATTAAAGTAATAAAAGTATTGGCATAAGCTGTTTATAGTACATGTATGCGCCAACATAATTAAAACTGATTTCACACTGGAATAATTCATTACTGAATGTACTGAATAATGTGTGGTGGCCACAGTTGTAGCAGATGGCAGTTATTTATCTTTAAATTGCCGAGTTAATGTTTAATGGTGATGGTGGTGCTTTCAGAGCCGAGATCATCCATCTCTCACATTGTTAGAGTGAAACCTGAAGGTCTGGACAATGGAAATCATCCTTCCGGCTCCCCCTTTTAGTTCCGCTACCTGTTACCTGACATCCTACAATAGGGCTACGACTATGCAGTGAAGCTTATTTTTACAGTTAACCAAACATATGATCAGGTAAACATATGGAAAGCCAGCAGTAGCAGAAGTCCATTCTTCAATAAATTAAGTAAACAACTTTTTTTTTTAGCTTTAAAAGCACCTGTGCTACTTTCAACTTTGGCCCACAGTGCCATGCCATCATTTTCTTTAATTTATGTGTTTATTTCACTTTTATCTTATCCAGGTAAGCATCTCATCATCTCAGAGTAGTTACCTGCATAACAACTTACATGAAAAAAAACAAATTTTTTTGAGAATATGCACTAAGATTGGATCACTCTGTAACAAAGCACGAGTTCCTTTGGACAGGACCATCACCTGTAAAACCGATAAACAGGATGAGGATGTTTTTAGCTATGTGACCATGTCTGCTGTGCTGCGTGTCCCTTTTTCTGCAGACTGTTCTTTGTCTTTAGATGCATCTGAGCTCTATAGGTTTCCTGGACTTCTGGAGCAAATTGGAACTAATAACTTGCTCAAGAACTTAACCTAAAAATCCAGGTCGAGTTGTCTCTGGGAAGCATTTAGAGTCACTTTAATGTTTGGTATTTTGAGGTTAATTGTAAGGCAGATAGCAGTGTTGAAATCAATCTTTTATAGTGTTTTTATGAGACTAGAGTCCAGTCAAATGCTGGAAGGGCAGAGGTGGCAAGAGTAGCTGCAGTGAGTTCAGCAGCCTTTCAAGCAACTATTACTCTTCTGATCATTTATTGATAGGCAGCTTCAACAGA